>BGNK01002972.1:10929-21675 GCA_003297005.1 Symbiodinium sp. clade A Y106 | reverse complement strand
CGGAAACAAACGGGCCACACGCCGCAGACAAGCATCGCTGCCTTTCAAATGCATTTGAACGCGAGCAACGGACCCATAGTCCTTGTGACAGCTGAGACAGAAGGTCGTGGGAGCAAAATGCCGAGTAGGGGCAAGGACAGCGTGCCGCCTAGAGAGATGGACTCCGAGATGCTTGCGGAGCTCAAAGGTAGAGCTGCACAGAGGGCAGGCGAAAGGGCGTGGGGGAGGAGGAACTGAGGCATGGGCAGCGGGCCCCGACTGCGTCCTCTCAACCCAAACAGCAAGATCAGCATGAAAGACCTTGATAGCCTTCGTAACCTGTTGCAACCACCAGGCAGGATCCTCGAGCAGGGAGTCCAAGACAATCCGAACTGGGTCCTGTCCTGTGAAGATGGGCGCAAGATTGGGCAGGTACAGGCAAACCTGCGAGACATCATCGGCTAGCTGTCCAAGCCCAGAACTGCGCGAATGCAAAGCCCAGTGGTCATGTAGGAGTCGGGTCAGTAGAGTAGGTCCTTCAGCGGAGAGCTTCTTCAGGAAGGAAGCACGGGACTTAGCAAGGGCGAGCGGGGGCGAAGGGGCCCTCGCCGCATGTAAGACACGATAGGCATGGATTTGCTTATCGCGCTGCTCGCGGGCAAAGAGTGATCGCCACAAGGCGACGTCATGCTGGGCCCAGAGACGCCGGTGTACAGCTGCCGGCAGCACAATAGCGGCGGCTGTGTGGACAAATTTCGACATCGCTAGAGACTGCAGCAGAACCCGACGGGTGGACAAAGGGATCTGCCGGTTACCAAACAGCCTCTTTTTGAGAGGTTTAACGACTGCGGCTGCCCTTGCGTGTCGATGTTGTAAGTCCGGGATCGGAGAACAGTTCGCAACCGTGATGCCTCCTAAATGTTTGTAGGCCTGAATGAGGCGCAGCTCGTGATTAGCGCCGAGGAGACGGTCTGTGACCGGAATGTAACGGCAGCCGTGGTCATCTATTAGCACACCAGGTATGCCGGGAGGGGCGGCCCACGGCGGGGCTAAGACCGCGGTCTTGTAGGGTCCAAAAGACAAAGTCATCCCCATCGAAGTGGCCTGCTCTGTGAGGAGTTGTGCAGTGTCTTGGATGGCCCGAATGAGAAGGGGAGGCGACTGGGCCGTGGAGGGTTGCACAAAGTCATCAGCCCAACAGGGGCTGCCTAAGCTGTCTTCGGACGGCGAGCGGGCCCACGGATGTCGCTGAGCGGGTTCGGCGGGCACAGGCAGAAGGCCCCGCTCACTTAAAGCTCGATCAATCCGGGCAAGATAGGCAGCCATTGCCAGGCTAAAGACGGCGTCAGCCGCAGGGTCCCCTGGCCGCGTGCCCCTACGGGTGAGCGTCAAAGTGGACCCCCCCATCATGTAGAAGTAGGTGCCACGAAAAAGATCATTGACGATGGCAGTCACATGCGGGGATGCTCCGAGAGCTGGTAGCAACGCCATCTGCTCCAAATGGTGCCGCAGTTCATGATAAGCTGCCTGAGGCAGGTCGAGGGAGTGGAGCATACGCAAGAGGGCTGCATCATCGCTGCAGCAGGGTGCGACTGCCTCCCTAACCACCTGGTAGAAGGCGGATTGCAAATCCACAAACGTGAGCGCCCACGGATGATGCAGCGCCTCGCACTGCAGCTGGAAGGTTTTCGCGGCAAGGCATATGCGTTCTATACCCTCGCCAGGAAAAGCCCCGGAGTGGAGAGGGTGGCGGGACTGGCCCAGCACGTGGAGGATTCTCTCCCGTATTTTCCTATGGTAGATCTTCCCGGGGACGCTCGAGATGAGTATCGACCGGAAGTCGCAGGTCTGAAAGGCGGCCCCCGCTTTCTTCGCGAGGGTGACCAACTCGCCACCCCGGAAAAGGACTGGTTCCCTGAGGCCAAGTCCTGCTTTGAGGAAGACGGGCATGAGTTGTGTAGCGGTGAGCGGCGCTCGCAGCTGCAAAAGCTCGGAAGAGACAGCATCGCTACCGGCAGCACGGCCTCTCCTCAGACCAAGGATCAAGGCCTCGACCTCTCGAAGGGAGGGAAGGGCACACACATCGAAGACGGCTGAGGCCGTCGGAGGCTTCGTCCTGGCAACTTCCTCGAGGTACTGCTCCGGTGAAATGGCGACGCCAGCCTCTTGGCGGGCGAAATGTGTTCGCCAGACCTCAAGTCGATCATGCGGGGTCATCGCCCATTTGCCGTCTGGGGACTGCACGGCAGGCAGAGGCTGAAAGATGCTGTGGCGCCCTCGTCGAGTAGATGGGAACGCCNTTGCGCACAGACTCAAAAAGGCGGGCAGCATCGCTCAGGTCGTGCATGTGGACATTGTCGGCGAGTTGACGGAGATATGCCGCACGGTCGCGCGCCACAAACTTGCGCAAATGATGACCCAGATGGTAAAGGCGGAAGAGGGCTTCCGCTTCACTAAAGTCCAGCAGCACCCACCAGCGCCGCAAGACTTGAAGCTGGTGGTGAGTAACCTGGGAGCGTCGCGCCGCCTGTGCAAGGGCCAGGAAAGCCACAGCCAAAAGACACCGCTTGCGCTGATCGGCTTCGTGCTTCAAATATCGGCGTAGGGCACGCCTCAACTGCACGAGTCTCAAGGTGTCAGGAGACAAGTAAGGCTGCCTGGCAGCAGGGCCGTCACGGACAACGAAGGTGGCACCGGCCTTGTGCCAAAAATCAGCCAAAGCCTGATAGTGCAAGTCGACATCGACATGCCAGGCGGCAGGTCGGTACTGGCGAAGGATGTGTGTAGCGCCGGCGCGCTGCTCGGCAGTAGAAGGTTTGGGTGGCCGAGGTGCCCTGCGCCGGTTGGCGGGAGGCGGCCCAACTGGTGCCCGCCGCATGAAGGCCGTGTGGAGATAGACAGGCCAATGGTCATCCCNCTGCTCGGCAGTAGAAGGTTTGGGTGGCCGAGGTGCCCTGCGCCGGTTGGCGGGAGGCGGCCCAACTGGTGCCCGCCGCATGAAGGCCGTGTGGAGATAGACAGGCCAATGGTCATCCCTCTTCTGCAGGGATTCTGTGTCAAAGAGGACCTCGGAATGCAGCCAGAAGCCGGCCCAAGAGAGAGGCACAACAACATAGTCAAGACGATGCTGTACGCCGCTAGGGGAGGTCCAAGTATGACCGGGTCCTGTGTGATTGTCCTCGAAGGTGGCGGGTAGGTGTGCCCCCTGCTGCTGGAGGAAAGCATGAAAGATCTCTCCTGCTCCATTTTCCTCTTCCGGTTGGTGGGCTCCGACACTAGGGGACGGGATGCTGCCAAGATGGGCGTTAGCATCCGCAAGTAAGACAAAATCGGCGCCCGGCGGGCGCTTGTCAAGTTCAGCAGCTCGCTGCTGCCAAAAACGTTCCACTTCTGCGATAGGGTGCTTATACGCACTAGGGGCGTGTACAACCATAACCAGAAGCTGCAGGAACGGGGCGGTGACACACACCGTGATGTGACGCGGCGAAAAACTGTAGACATTGCAATGCTGTCTGCAGAAAGAGAGGAGCTGTTGGCCGCGATGTGCATACGGTTCCATCTTGGAAATCCACAGGGCAACACCATGAGAGCCCGCGGCGGTGGCCTGTGCTTGGAAGATGAGATAATCCGCATCACCTTGCACGGCCGTGTCTGGCGTGCGAGTTTCTTGAAGGCCGACCAGGTGCGGCCGTCGGTCTCGGAACTGTGTTTTNGCGGCGGTGGCCTGTGCTTGGAAGATGAGATAATCCGCATCACCTTGCACGGCCGTGTCTGGCGTGCGAGTTTCTTGAAGGCCGACCAGGTGCGGCCGTCGGTCTCGGAACTGTGTTTTCAACACTTCTTTGCGTCCGCAAATTGCTAAGCCGGCACAGGCGGCCTCGGGCGCGCCTTGCGCCGGCTTATCTCGCAGGGTGAGGACATTGTAAGTGAGTAGACGCAGCTCAATGCTCACTTCATGCTCCTGGGCAGAAGGAGGAGGCGTGGTAGGAGCTGGAGGGACAGCGGGTTTGCTGTCCAGAGCCTGCAGCCTACGAGCTTCTGATTCCAAAGCAAAGAGAGTCGGAAGCTCGCTATGAGACCCAAAATGCATCCATGCCCAATGCCGAAGAGGGTGCTTGGCTAGGCGTCCTGGCCAAAGTGGCAGCATCCTATTCCAATAATCCGTGGGTATGCGCCGAGACTGCTTAGCAAGTTGGTCGGAGAGCTCGTTGCCCAAGTGGCCGGCATGGCCCCGAACATGGTCACAGCAGAGGCCAAGGCGCTGCTCTGCAAGCTGACGCAGATACACAAGGAAATGGGGCAGAGGGGAATACTCCGCAGCGACCGTTTTGGCGGGCTGGGTCGGAGATCTCCACTCGCC
Source organism: Symbiodinium sp. clade A Y106 (assembly GCA_003297005.1). Lineage (NCBI taxonomy): Eukaryota > Dinophyceae > Suessiales > Symbiodiniaceae > Symbiodinium > Symbiodinium sp. clade A. The sequence goes on along the minus strand of BGNK01002972.1, from coordinate 17,336 downwards.
GAAGGCACCCATGCCTGCACTGAGGGCATCAAAGAAGATGTGCACCTCGGAAGAGTAATAATGTGCGAACTGCACGGCCCAGACAAAACACCAGGCAAGGGCGAGCTGCTCCGCGGTAAGAGCAATGTCAGGACCTTCGCCGATGAAGTAAGGGGAGTCATGTATAGCAGCGAGCTCCGAGGCAAAACCCAGGAGGAGCGTGCCAGTGGCAGTGTTGCACCAAACCGAGATCGCCCAAGAACAAGGCGACAGATCCGTGGACGTACTAGACGCGGACCCGTCCGTATAAATGTGAAGTGCAGTCGGGGCAGGGCACCCGCAGGAGTGCCATGTGCGCACATTGATGAAGGCGGTGCGCTGTTCCAAAGGCACTTGGGGGTCGGCGGTGAGCCGTGTCATGTCATTGTCGAGCCANACCCGCAGGAGTGCCATGTGCGCACATTGATGAAGGCGGTGCGCTGTTCCAAAGGCACTTGGGGGTCGGCGGTGAGCCGTGTCATGTCATTGTCGAGCCAATCAAGGTGGCCGTCATGGACGAAATCCAAAATATCAGCCAGCTCAAGGCACGCGGTTTGATGCTGTGTCTGTGGGAGAGATGCCGCCAGCTCAAGACGTGCTGGGGCAGGTGCCAAGGGCGACATTGGCTCGGCTGGACTGAAGTGGTCCACCAGGACGGTAACAATAGCTGCCGCTACCTTAAGCGGGTCGACGGGGGACTCCCAACGGCTATGCTCCAGTAAAGTGAGAGGCCTCACCATGTCAACATGAAAGACATTTGCAGGCGGCCAGGCGGCCTTGAGCAAGGGTGCCTGCGCCGAGGCGACTGCGTCCTGAAGTTGCGCCAGCGGCGCGACATTTCTACATGGAGTAGGCAAAGGCCGATGGGTGGTGGCAATCTGTTGCTGGAGCTGGTCCGCGGAGACAGCGGAGACGGCTGAAACACACTCAGGAAGGCAGAAGTGTATCCATGAGATACGGCAGAGAAGGCGAAGCAGGGGCGGAAGCAGCGGAGGGTGTGTGCGCCGGCAGGGCAGGGGACAGTGTCGGTCCCGCCGTGTGCGTGCCGTAGGGGCCAGGGGGTAGTCCCGGGGGCCACGGTCAGACGCAGCTGATCCATGTGCAGGCTGCCCCTGGGTCGACCCGGCAGCGTCCGTGGCATGCGCCGTCCTCGAGTCGGCAGAGCCACTGTGCGCATCAGGATGGGAACTGTGCTGGTCACCGTCCGCGGTCTCTGTGCTGTCACTGTCATTGGCGGGGCTGCCGCGACTAGAGTCATCTCCCGGCTCAGAGCTGCTGACTAGTACCTGCGGTTTATAGTCGACGACCAGAACCTGCCCTTCGTCGAAGTCGAAGTAGAGCCCGTCATGCTCATGTCTGGGTCGGGCGCCACTGCTTGACACATAGTGGCTGTGCGGACATGCCCTTTCAAATCGGTCGACCAGGATCTGCGCTTTGATTGTGTGCCCTGCAGTAAAGCCCCAAGTCAGGCCTGCGTGGAGGGGCCGAAGGTCCAGTATGTAGACTCCACGCCGTACCGCCGTGACNTTGCGGATCACTGGCCTGCGCTCGGGCCGGACCTGAAAGAAGCAGGGCTCGTCATCAGTGACCAGATAAATCCATTTCTGCCATAAGACAGGGAGCTCAAAAGTTTCCGCCCAGCCGGCTGGAGACAATAACATGTCACTGAAATACCCTACTGCGAAATGATCCTGCCCCTGGGCAACGAAGTGTATGCAATACCCTGACTGCAGCTCAAAGACATCGTCCTCCTGCAGGGGAAAAGGATAATCCGCTGCAAAGACCTCGACACCTTGATCAGGTGGGATGCCTGCCATGCTCAACAGCGATGCCTTGGTGGTTGCCAGTGGGGCCAACATGCTGTACATGGTACCGTTGTACCGTGTGCAGTCGAATAGGACGACTGGTCCCCCGTGCCAGTCGGCAAAAGCCACAAAAGCTGCGTACTGCAGTGCCGGTTGCGGACGCGCTGGCAGAAGCCGGTCGAAACGTTGCATACAGATGTCGTCACGGGCTGCCTGCATGCGAGCAATAGCCTCGGGGACAGTGATGTCCGGATGTAGCTGCACTGTTATGTATTCAGGGGCATATTCCGGAACGAAAATCAGAACCGAGGCTTGGTAAGGGCCGTCAGGTTGGGGAGGAGCAACTAGCGGCGCCTGGGAAGCCAAATCCGGAACATAGTGCTGTGGGCAGTCGTACCTGCCGGTAGTGACCGGGCCATGCTGCCAGGCCTGACGGTGAGGCTCACAAGGGATTTGACCATTAGGGGGCGGCAGGTCCGGNGCCAAATCCGGAACATAGTGCTGTGGGCAGTCGTACCTGCCGGTAGTGACCGGGCCATGCTGCCAGGCCTGACGGTGAGGCTCACAAGGGATTTGACCATTAGGGGGCGGCAGGTCCGGTAGCCTGCAGGCAAAAGGCTCAACATTGGCAGCCTCCAGCATGAGATGCTGTGCGCTGTAAATGTACGGCATATCGTGAAATTTTACGCCGACTGGGCCGTCAGCGACGGTGACCAGGGGCGATCCCTCTGCTGCTGCAAGGGCGCACAGGCTGACAGAAGCGGGCCATGGCGGTGGGACCGCCAGAGCATCCCGAAGTAAATCACCACCGAGCGGGCCCCAACCGGAGTCGGAAGGCCGGGGAGGTGTGACGAGAGGACTGTGCATGGAGGAGTGCTGGCCACACATAGCATACAGAGGATCACATTTGCCGAGGAGGGTTCGGAGCGGCACTGTGGGAGGCCGCAGGGGCCGACTGTTGGCTCTAGGAGGCAAAGGCTGATAGGAGCGATCCGAGGACGGCGAGGGCTGGCCTGTGCGGGGACCTGTCCTAGGACGACTGCGAGATCTAGTGCTGCTCTGGGAGTGGTCATCTGTGGGGTCTTCCTCCTCCGCATCCTCATCGGGTGGCGAACTGTGAGAAGAGTGAGAGGAGGCAGGGGATACTTCGGGTGGCGGGTCAGGAACAGACACACTTACTAAACCGAAAAGTAAAGTGCACCTATGGTGGACCTCAAGGTGGGTGGCACGCCTGCGGCCTCCCTGAACTGTCAGCTTCCATCCATCAGGGATGGGCCTCGGAAGNCTGCGGCCTCCCTGAACTGTCAGCTTCCATCCGTCAGGGATGGGCCTCGGAAGCAGGCGTTCGAGATCGTCATAGGTGAGCCGCGGGGTGGCAAGGCTGAGAAAGAAAACCGGGGCAGCAACTGGTCGGAGGTCAAGGAAGACAACCACTGTATCCGAGTCGTCTGTGGGCTTATCCGCAAGGGCGATAACGTCTCTGATCATGGCCCCCCGGTAAGAGAGACTCTCCAGGTGGCCATCCCCCGGCGAGTGATAGGTGACTGTTCCTGGTCGCACGCCGACGAAGTCCGAGATGGCCGAATGTATGCTTGTCCCGCAGCACGCTGTCCACTAAAAAGGGACCGTCCGGAAGCATGTAGGAGCATGAGTGCTCTGGGCTCTGGTACCCTCGGGGGGGGGCCGGGGAAGCCTCGAAAGGCTTCGTCGGAGAGGGCATGATCAAGTGTATGAACGTCTTCAGGCTGGAATTTCGGGCGAACCAGCCGGATCAATGTGCCATTATACAAGAAGATCTGCTCATCATCCCGCAGGGGGTCTGGGCGCCCATTGAGTACAGGCCAGCTTCTTTGCGTATTTCTGCCGCCGTGGTGGGGCGTGACACAAAGGCTGCAATGATGGGGCCTCGGCCTTGCAGAGCAGCTAGGCGTAAATCGAGCATGACTACGCTGAGACAAGCTGGCGTCGCCCACTCGGGATAAGCAATGAAGGCAGCAAAAGCCGGGCTAGGCTGAGGGCACACCGCAGCAATGGCTGACGCATAAGGAAAGCGGTCATGCCCGAGATGTTTTTTGACCTGAACCTCTGCATCCCTGGCTTCGCATGGTAAGGGCAGGTGGAGCTGGAAGAGGGCAGGCGCATAAAAGGGGGAGGCCACATACACGTCGCAGGTGCAATGGTCCCCGTGGCCTGCGACACGTCCCACCGCGCTTGCCGGCGGGTGGACTTCAACCGGCAGCGCACGCTGAGCTGCGGGAGGCCTGGGGTCTATGAGCCCGGCTTCTTGCAAAGACTCCCTTTGTACCTCGGCAACAACCTCAGCCCAAAAGCCGGTAGAGCCGATGCGGAGCTGGCCTCGGTGATCACCTGAGCCTGAAGGCTCCTCAGACAAGGCGGGCTGTGGCTCAGAAGGCTCAGCAGGAGGCAGGGAGTCGGGGAAGCCGGCCAGAGCAGAGCCAATCTCCTCCAAGACAGCCGGAAGGTGCTTCGGTGCGGCCCACACACTGGTGGGCAGTGTCCCTAGGAACCCTAGGAGGAACCTAATAAAACCACTGCCAGGCCGGCTAAGTCTCCGCTTGTGCGGCTGGGGCCGGTGCAGATGCCAGACGAGGATCGGGGAGTCTGGACGGGCGCACGCGGCAAGGCTGTGATAGGGCAATGTGCCCGCTTGACATAATCGCTGGCAAGGCTTGGCGACCGGCGAGCTGGCCCAACCTAGGGGTCCAGAAAGCAACCCTAGCAGAGAAAGGGTAACTGAAATGCAGCAACTACACCCGAATCCTAGCACTAAGTCCTTGCAAGTCCGAAGGGAGTATGGCGCATACGACCAACTCAGAAGGCTGAGAAGACCGAGGGCGAGGATCCAGAAGCCACGCTCGTTGACGGTGACCTGCTTGGGGCCGGTACACCTGGGCTGAAAGACAGCGGGGAAGTCGGTGGCTAGGCATTGTTGTGCACGACCCCAGAAGAGGAAGACTAGCTGCTTTGCACCCTCCGCAACCCAAGGGGGGAGGGCCAAGGCAAGAACCCTGATCAGGCAAATACAGGCAACTGCAAGACTCAATAAGGCACAGGCGTGCATTCGAAAGGCCTGACCATAAATCGGCCGCGCATCAACATCAGTGTCCACTGGGCCGTCCTTGGTGCGTGTCCCTGAGCCACCGATACACGTCTTAGGCACCAGGTGCAGCCTGTAGACAAAGTGAGGATCATGGGTGCTGCGGCAGAGGAAGAAAGGCATCCTGGCAGCACAGCAGGATTGCGAGCGGTAAACATGCTGAGGTGCAGCAGTACACCATGTGAACTCCGGTAGGGGCTGGGCCCAAGCCCCGAAGGGAGAGCAAAAGGTCACGAGAACAAAGAGTTGCAGCTCAGGCAAGTAGCCGAGATCAGGCGTGGCCGGTATGTCGAAGTCACAAACCCAGTGACTCGGCGCACCAGCGGAGGACGACGGCGTCCCAAGGGAAGGGAAACCTCAGGGAGGGCCTCTCCGTTGGTCGCTGCGAGGAAAGAGTCAAGCAGTCTGGCCTCAGATTTAAAACACAGGGCCGCAGCAGCAAAACTCGAAACCCTAACATTCTGTACACAGCACTCACCCAATCGCTCAGCTTGCAGGAGCGGCAGCCGCGGCAAAGCCTCTGATACCCGAGAAGGGCAACACCCGAAAGCCCAGAGCTGGTCGAGGGCTACTCCCCAAAGTAGCCAAAGACACGGCTCGGCTGCCAGGCTGCTCCCGCCCGCGATCAGAGAAAATGTCGCGCCGCCCTCCTGCCCACACGCTACGACAGATTGTTCAGACTGTGGCCAGAAGATCGGTCGTCGAGTGCCTCGTCCGGGTCGTCGTCTTCGAGATTGAATTGCGGCACAATGTCGGTTGCCGGGGCTCCGGCATGTTCGGCCTGGAGTGCGCCGCCATGCATGGCTTCTGCACGTGCCTGCTCGAGTTTGGTGGCGAGGCTGGGGCCAGATGGACCCTCGGTCGCCCCGCGCGAGACCTTGGTGGCTTCTTTGATACTGGATCTGGGTGGCGCCTCGGAAGTGGGCTGTCGNCTGCTCGAGTTTGGTGGCGAGGCTGGGGCCAGATGGACCCTCGGTCGCCCCGCGCGAGACCTTGGTGGCTTCTTTGATACTGGATCTGGGTGGCGCCTCGGAAGTGGGCTGTCGAGGCATTGCGAGGTCTCTCTGTCCTGGATGAAGAGGCGAAGTCCTCAAGGCTGCTCGCTTCGCGGCAGGCCTTTGCTCCGTCGGTGGCTCCGCCACCGGCACAGGTAGGCTCCCAGCATTCGGCGACGACGGCGGGTAGGGACCAGTGCCACGCATCACTTCCGTTGGAGCTGCGCTCGGTGGTGCACTGGTATACGCCGTAGGTGCCACAGGGGCTACCGAAGCTGCCGCTGGGGGAGCTGCAGCTGCCCTGCCGGTGCACGCAGCCTCGGGCGCTCCTGTCATCATCATGAGCTGCTGCAGGATCTCGGGCCGGATCTGCTTCACCAGAGCTTGGGCTTCGGCCGCGGTGGTGGCTCCAGGCATGGTGGCAGAAGCCTGGTGGGCACCAAGGCCCGCTCTCTGTGCTGCAGCAAGAGC
>BGNK01002971.1:43359-86101 GCA_003297005.1 Symbiodinium sp. clade A Y106 | reverse complement strand
GAGTTTGTCCAAGTTGTACAGTGACGAATCTGCTTGAACGCGTGTTCTTTATTCCCCATGTCCTTATAGGATCGTAGTCTTCATCAGCGGACTCGGACGGGCGAAAGCGAAAGCGAAAAGCGGCAGCCAGGATCGCCGTCGCTGAGCGACGCAAACCAGATTTTTTTGGCCCAAAGCTGTTGCGACCGGGGCCCCCGTGATATCCGTGATTTTGCATCCTGGCCTACAAGACTGGCGGGCGCCGGAGCGCCGAATCCCTGCGTCTCGTTGCCCGGCTGGTGAGGTGAGGCTGCGAGCCTAGCAGGCTCCTGTGCAGTGCTGCCGCCCAGGGTTGGCTGCTCCTACCAGCAGTCGTCGGCACAGGGACTTTTCCGTTGTGCAGTCGTTAACGGCTCCTTCCCAGAATGGGAGCACATCGGGCTTAGTGTCGGCAGGGTGGACGTGGCGAGAGACACTCACGGCACACTGGCGACGGCGTGTTCATGCTCAAGGGGTAGGGCGCTCGTGGACAGGACTCCACACATAGCGCATGCTGCGCTGGTCGCCAAGCAAGCCCAGCTGTTCGTGAGAGTTGTGTGTGCGGGGCAGGAGCACGTGCTGCAGCAACAGCAGCAGCAGCAGCTTTTCTGCTTTTGCTATTGGCGTTAAAGCTTTATTCCCTTATTTCGGATTTTCTTGGAATGTGCTTGCCTGCCAATCCCATTTCCTAGCGTACTCGCTCGGTGTCGCGATGCTACGCTGGTGAACGTTGGTGTTTTCCCATACGCGAAGTCCAGTGCTCGGGACATTTTTGCGTGCTGCTTGTGATGTACGTGCCGGGCCAGTGCGGCTGTCCAGGCTAAACCTGCCGCGGGGTCTCTTTGCAGTACGGCTGCACGGCCACACGCGACCAAGGGCCGGGCCGGACTTGCTGGACTGCGTCCGGGCGCTTGCTCGAACAGCGGGCGGCTGTCGTTTTCGTTCGGACGGACAGAGCGCGCAGGAAGCGGCGTGCCTGCACATCTCATCGCCCACAAGCAGCAAACCCGTGCTTGAGCCAGAACGCATACAACACACCGCGAAAAACAGGATTTGTCAACTCTTAATTTGAAAGATTTGAACTGTGTGTTGTTTCGGTACACAGCGCCCGCTAGAATTTCCCTCCGTTGATGTTGTGCCTCCGGGCCTCGCAAAATCAGCCTGTGTGTGTGTGTATGTGTGTGTAGAAAGCGGATTCGTTGTAGACAAAAAAAATGCCAGGCTGCGCTTGGCCGAAGATGAGGATGCCGTGCCAGTCATTGCCACGCTCTTTTACCGTACTCGGGATTACTTGAACCAAGAGTTCTGGGAGGACCGCATTCAGACTTGGAGTAGTTCCTTGCAGTGAATGTGAACTCCAATGTGCCTTACAATGTGCAGGACCAAATTCGCAGGCTAGGTGATATTGTGGCGGAAGAGTGCGCTGCAGCTTGCATGTCTCCGTTGGACTTGCGATGCTGCATATGCTTAGAAGGACCCAATGTGCAACAACCTTTTGGATAGAGGTATTTCAGCCACAGCCGGGGCATCCAGCAAAGGACTTGGCCAAAGGATTCAAGGTGGGTCGAGGTTGACAACAGCCGGTCGGTTTGGCGGCCGTTTGTTTACAGACTGGAGCCAACACAGCAGAAATTTCAGCTGCTTTGGCACATGCCTTGTAAGGCTCATGGTTCACCATGCGCCTGCGTCTGCCCTGGGGCTGGAGGCACAGCACCAGAGCCATTATGCAGCTGAGTGTTCCATGCATATAACGGGTTCTGCCTGATGCGTTGTCGGTGGCTGCTCTACGGCACAGGTTACATTATAGTTCTGGACATAACCGGCGCAAATCATGGTGTACAACGTCTTCGGCACGACATCCGCTTTGCCTGCCTTTTTGTTGCCAGCTGCCCGGCGGCAGGTAGGTGAGCACAGGCTCCTCACCGAAGTCGAGGCGGACAGCTTGAACATTTGGATTATGCGTGTGTTGTTTTCGTGGCTTCGAGGGCTCGGATTTGTTTCTATATGATAATTTTTAGCATCCCTACCCAAGATTGATGCAACACCGCCATGTGGGCTATGTGCGTCAACACAGTGTTCAATAGTGGCTTCACGCGATTGTTGCGTAGAGATCCATGTGATGGCAGGCAATGTTTTTTGTTGGTCCACAGCTTGGGAGGCCTGCCTTCGTTGCAGATGCTCAGTACAGACTCCTTGTATGCGCCAGGATCTTGCTTGCTCAAGCCTTTCCGGGATCGAATGTCAAGTTTCTCTTTTTTTGCATCGCCGGGGCTCCCACAGGCGCAACATCTCGGAAGAGCGCGCGGCTCCCAGAATCAATCAAGAAAGAAGGCTTGCTCTCCAAGTGCCCCGACTCGATTTGCAATCATGATTCTTTTGCAGGCTAGAACAACTCCTGCAATGGTTGCTGTACAGGAGCAATCGAGCGTCCATTCGGCTAATTACAGTAGTGCCCGTATGCCAACAAATATTTATTTTGACATGGTAGGATGTTTAGTTGTCGAAACGACAAGGGGTGCACTGCGCCCCTATCTTGATGTCCAAAGCTTTGGCTCAAGAGTCTCCCCGTTTCGGAGTGTGGTATCTCGCGAGCTCCGCAGTCCAAGGACTGAGACGTTGATATTGTCACTACCATGTTCAAGATTCAGTGTTTCCCGCGACATTATCCTATCTTGTGAAAACATGTGACATGTGTGCTGCGCTTGGCCCGTTTTCTTGGCGTTGGCCTTCTGTTAGGTCTGCTGACAGAGCCTAACGCAGCGCTTCCAGGTGTCCAATCTGCACAACTGCCAGCACCAGATGGATGTCCCCCCATCCGACCGTAGGTGAGTGCAGGTCCTGCCTGTGTGGCTGCCGCAACCGCAATTGTTGGCCGCGTCGGTGTTACAACGAACTGTTTGACCCTCCCCGAGAGTCCTAGCCTGACCACCAACCCACGCAAAGGAAGGCAAAAACCAATGCTTCATCACTGCGAAGTCGCTGTTCTCGCGCCAGATGTGTAAATGAGACTTTTGACCACGGGCTCTGTCTCTCTGTCTCTCTCTGTCATCTCTGTCTCTCTTTGTCTGTCTCTCTGTCTGTCTTTGTCTGTCTTTGTCTGTCTTTGTCTGTCTTTGTCTGTCTTTGTCTGTCTCTGTCGGTCTCTCGGTCTCTCGGTCTCTCTGTCTCTCTGTCTCTCTGTCAGATCTGTTACTGTCTCCGTCTCGGTCTCTGTCTCCATCTCTCTCTGTCTCTGTCTCTGTTCTCTGTCTCTCTCTCTCTCTCGATCGTTCGCTCGCTCGCCCGTACTCTTTTGTGCTGGTTCGCGTGGGGGCGGGGGGGAGAGGCTTTGCCGGGCGCCCCGCCGCGTACGGCCTTACGGGTCCACCCAAACCGGGCTGGTACAGAGTCGCCGCATGTTGATCTAAGCACCCAGAAAGGATCAGGAAAGAGTTCCTGTTTGATCTTCGGAATCCAACCTGAGGCGCTAGTACTATCAGTTTTCTATCAGTACTACTACGTTACAATATCCGGCAGACCACCACGAGCGGCTTGCGGGGTTTAAGCGTGGAAAGCTCCCTCGTTGTGACGGTGCGCCGTAAGACTGTTTCACACTTTCATTGGCTTCGAGTTGTCACTGGCAATGCCATGCTTGCTGCTGGCAGGATGCTATCTCGACTTGCTCAAGGCATCCGGCTTTACTGTCAGCTTCTAGAAGGATTTGTACGGTTTGCATGTTCATTGACCGACACATTGGCATCGACAGAGTAGTTCAAAGTTTAAAGACATGGAGGCGCACAGAGCGAAATGATAGCGACTTTGTGCATGTGGAAAGTTCGTAGAGCGATGGATGTTGCGTAAAGGTCATTAGACGGGTTTGTTGGACGTGTGATCAATCTGATTTGGAGCGTAGGCGAGAGGTGTGCCGGGGAAATGGGGGCTTTGGAGGACTGGCTAGTGATGCGAAGAAGCAAGAGTTCAAGCAGGGGGACAGGAGACAGACCCCTCAGTCAATGGCCGAACATGCGGGAAATGGGCTGCCATGGTTAGCGGCTAGCATCTTCACATGCTGTGCCTGCTGTTTCGCTTTCTTTTGAAGTACACTCGTGACCCGTTTTTTCTGGACGGGTCTTTTGAGTCCAGTAAGCCTGCGCCACATGGTTTTGGTGACATTCGTATCAGATTGATGTCGTGGTGGCTGACATCCCTGCATGTTAGCAGCATTTTGGAAACGGTGGCTTTCGAGTCTGCCGTTGCGCGTTTTTCTTTCAGCATTCCCTACATGGGGAATTTAGGGTTTCCCTTTATTCAGTGTTTTCATTGGGGCGTTTTATTTTTCAGTGGTGCGCGATGATGGCGCGGGTCAGAGGATTTCGAAAATCCTTCTGCTGTCCAGCCTTGTGGTTGTGTCGGTCTCGTTTCTTGTTTCGGTCAACTTTTGGGCGGCTTTCAGATTGCTATAATCACGTTTTTTGGAACATGCCGAATTTCTATATACAGGTCACAAGTGCGCCCTCACGTTTTCGGGAAGTTGCAAGTCGAAGGTGAAACGCTTGAACAATGCTGTGGAACATGTTCAAACTGAGCTCTTGCACCTGTCCTCGTCTCACTGGGCCGGGTTCTGCGGAATGAGGTCATCATAAAATCTTGTGACTTATTTGCCCAGCTCCTCATGCTACAGTGCTGTGGTGTGAACCTGCGCGAGCAGATGCTGCTTGGATTGCCTAGGCATTCGCAGCGGCCGCGTGCCTGCTGCCGTCAGTGGAGCTTTCAGGACAAGCCCGTGAATGTAACATCTTGAACCAGAGTTCTTGTACCCATGGCGAGAAGCGGAGACTTTGATTGGCTTTTGCTACCGAAGAAGCAAGAGAAGCGCGGCCTGAGTTGTGCCATGGACTAAATCTGTTCATCAAGACTTACATGGGTTTGACAAGTGTCTGAATGGTTAAGCCTTAGCCGAAAGCGCGCCATCTTCTATCGGTCGTCGGAGCACAAGCACAAGTACGACTACTTACGAGACTAGCTGTCGAGCTTAGTTGGTAGTCGTACAGGCTGTATAGAGGCTAGATGCAGGCAGCTCGATGCCCAAATGCAGTCAGGCTTACGATATGCAGATATGCATTAAATCGTACTTATTATCATTTTGTAATGGATCGTTCAGCGTGACGCAGGAACAGCTTCACCGTCGTTCAGGAGGCCGTGCATCTTGCGCCCTTGCAAAGACCTCTTGTTCCGACTGGAGAATTGCTAGTACCGCAAAGCCAAGTTGGAACAGCGCTGTCGCTGACGGTTGCGACAGAAGCATCATTCTAATGTTCATCGGAAGTGAACATTTCGCGAATGCTGCATTGACATGCCTGCCTTCCACTCTCGTTATTGTTATTACGTTGCTCTCATCCCTGCCCTTGGCACATCACGGTACTCCCCACGGTTTGCACAGCATCATCACCATACATAGAGGACTGCCAGTGACCAATGTGAGTACTTGTGGGAAGCGTCGTGGTCTCCTGGAAGAAGTCGAAGTCCAGATCACAGCTGGAGGAGATCAGCAAGACATTTCTTCTGCAAGTAAATTCTGAACATATAACCAGCATAAACAACAGTTCCCTGTTCCAACGGTTGCTCATCTGCATTGGTCAGTCCCCTCCGTCATGCCAAAAGGAAAGTTTCGAACGTGGTAGTAGTAGTGGTAGTAGTAGTAGTAGTAGTAGTAGTAGCAGCAGCAGCAGAAGTAGTAGCAGGAGTAGTAGCAGTAGTAGTAGTAGTAGCAGCAGCAGCAGCAGGAGTAGTAGTAGTAGTAGTATTATGTAGTATGTAGTATGTAGTAAGACGCATCGTTCAGCTGATTGTGCCGACTGTACAGCTGTTGGCATGTTCCTTAAGCGTTATGCTGCACTCTTGATGCTTCTAGTCTGAGGGGGTTTTTAGGATTTGAGGCGCCCGCTGGCATTAGTGTCGGGGCAGTGTTCTTTACCCGACTCTGCGATGCAGAGTGTGCCCTGGGGCGCCGGCACGTCGTCGATGTTGGGACGCTAAGCGGATCTTTCGTTGCGAATGAAGAAGAAAGTGTGTAGTATGTAGTATGCAATATGTATGTAGTATGTGGCATGTAGTGTGTAGCATGTTTTTGCTCCAATCCGTTCCGATGTGTGTTGTCTTGGAAAACCCTGTCGTTGCTATACAAATAGAACAAGCCTTCTTGCATTTCTTTGCTCCTCATGTTCTTTCCTTTCTGGCAGTGCTGCCTCGTGCATTGTCACCTCACGTTCATGTACATTTCGCAGCTGTGCCGTGCAGTTGCTCTCGCGAGGCCACCCCAAGATTGAACCGCTGGAACCTCACATCTTGTGCTCTTGCAGCGGCAAAAGGGCTCTGTCTGTCGAAAGCATCGAAACAGCCTGTCAATGCAAAAGGTTCGGCTCCACGGTTGCCAAGCATGTCCTGAAAGTATGATGGATTCGCTTAGGCTGTGAGCTCTATGTGCCTGGCACCCAAGCGAAGATTATCCCCAAGGCTGCGAAATCTGCAGCGGACGTCGTGGAGCCTGGGCAGCACAGTTTCGGGCAAAAGTGGTTGAGCAGTTTCGGAGTGGAAGTGGTTCCCGCTGGCTTTTCTTAAGATACTTCAGTACTGAGCTTAGCATTTGCGCGGCATCATCTTGCTGGGAATGGACGTTAAGACGGTTGTGTCGTGAGTCAACCCTCAAGACGGCAGTGTTGTACGGAAAAGGTGATGGATCTTGAAGATTCGGTTGCCATCGGAGAGAAGGAGGTTGCGCGAAAGAATGTCATCCAGGCTTTGAAGGACGCTTCTATCCAATGATTCCAATGCATAGATCTCTGGCAGACTCTTCTCTCGTTATCACAGCAGGAAGTCGACTTCGGCAACAAGACAGTTGCTGCCAGGGGCTTTATGGATCTTGATCGGCAGCTTCCCAATCGTGTATAGCTGATGCATGGTGACAGACGCTTGTGTATGCCTGTGTCGCGCCATGCTTCTGGGCGGAGAGAAGATCAGGTGAGAATCAACGGTTTGTACAGTCACCACATGTACCGCGATGTCGTGGACATCATCGAGCAGGCAGTTTTGACTGGGGCTGTAACAGTGCTGGAATGCAGCATCTCCTGTAGAAGTTGCAACAGTCCGTGTGTAGTTTGTCCAACTAGTGTAGAGGCCGTGCTATATGGCAACATGTGTCGTCGTACTGTAGACCATGCCTTCGTCTACTCAAGACAGGAGCTGTTGGCGTTGCAAGATGTATACGAACGAGTTAGCCGCCCATGCGAGCACTGTTGCCTGTCTACAGGCGGGCGAGCGATGCGACATGTTTGTCATCCCCATGGTCGGCAATGGAAAGGAACATGCAGCGTGTGCGAATAAGAACGTTTGAGGTGCTGACATGACGGGCTCCGACTTGTGAGTGACATGTGCTGTGGTTGGTGGACATGCCTCTGTCATCGGGAGATTCGCAAGCTCCGAGCAGCAGACTTCACGAGAGGACGTTTACATGGCAGACTCCTTAGTCAGCCAGGTGGAGGCACGTCGCCGTCATTCAGTTCCCAGCAGAGTCCAGATGCTTGTGCGTGTATGTGAGCTGAGTATAGCTGAGTGATTGCTGGTCTTTCATTGCAGCTGCAGATGGGCCTTCGCGACACTGTACTTGGTTGTGTGGAAAAGATTCTGGTTCAAAGTGATGCCCGTTCGTTGCATCGGAAGCTTTGCAACCCAAATTGTACCCGCTCTCTCAACCTCAATGCTCTTATGAAGTGGTTTGAATGTGGGCTTGCGCTTCGAGCTTGTGCAATGAAGCCCGTTTTTCGCCAGGAGTTCATGGGCCGCAAAAAGAAAATCGGATTTGGGCTTATCATCGAAGCCACCCTGGGTGACCTGACATCGGTTCTGTCAGCCCTTGCATGCTTCTTGCAGTGCTGAGGCTGTAGGCTGAACGAAACACTGTTTGCCGCCGAGCAGGTGACTGAACATACAATTTACAGCCACCCTGCAGCGACCAAATTTGCTCAGGTATGATGAATATTCATGAGATCGCTGCAGCTTCCAAGCGAAACGAGTCCCTCCACTTTGGCGTGGCGGACCGATGGCCATGGTTCGGCATGGTTTGAGCATCCCATTGTCCGTCACCAGTCTTGGAGGTTCACTGTACTCGGCAGGACTATGCAGCATCCACCAAGTCGCGAACCACAAACATTGGCGGACCGAACAAGCTCTATGGGGTGCTGACAGACAAGGACGGAACACGACGGAGCCGCCTGTAAAGAGGAAGGCTCAAGCCTTGCGGGAGCCTTGCTGAGGACGGCGACAAGGCCCGGGACTTCTTCTGGGGGGACCCCTGGCACTACGCTATGGCCAGGACGGCAGTGGGTCGGGCATGTGCTGCAAAGGGCTTCAGGGCTCGTGTCGCAGGATTGTGGTGGCAGCACGTGCCAACGGCCTTCGGCCCGTTGACGGCCGCTGGACACAACATTGGGCATTGAAGCTCCGTTGTCCCATAAGAGCGAAGGCATTTAAGCTGAATGCGTGAAGTTGAGGGCCTTTCGGCGACATCGCGGACCCCGACGGCTACAAGGCCAAAGCAGAATCCTTTGTCTCCAATGGCAGTCGCAAGAATGTTCCTTGGAAGGCTCAGTGCGAACGTGGAGCTGCCCTGGGCATGGAGGGAAAATGGGCGATTCACCCCAGCCAGGCCAGGCTTAGACAGCTCCAAGGTGCTAGTTTTCGATGTGGTGGGTCGTATTTCTCTGTGAGGCTGCACATGCCGCCATGTTGAATGGAGCACATGTCATATTCTAATTTCAATGAAAAGGTATGTATGGGATGAGCAGCATCGAAATCCAGCTCAAGCTGCGCCTAAGCTGAACAGGTGGCTTTGGCGAATGAGGTTTTCAGCCCCGGGGAAGCTGAAGTGAAGCAAGCCAGACGACTCTTTCCTGCAACAAGAACCACTGCGGTGGCACAGGTATCAGGAGTGCGTCCCGCAAGTGTTGGCAGCTTAAGATAGCATCTCGATAGTTCACAGATCGGCCCGCAGGTGTTCTGGAAGCGATGGAGAAGGCCCAGAAGGAGGAGCGATCTGCATTGCACCCTTGAGTTTCTGCTCGCTTGCCATTTGTCCTCCATGTGATGTTTGTGGAGGGTCTTGGCGCCGTTTCCTTGGACGGCAAGCTGGTGGACATCGCCTCCATTAAGCAGGTGCGCCCTTGAGACAGAGCCAGGTTCTGGGGCCAAACTCGAACAGATCAGAGACTATGAAAACCAAATTGTGATTGGATCACGCCGTTTGTTTCGCTTGGCATGCAGGCCGACGCAATTGTGAAGAAGGCAGAGGCTATCGAAGCCATGTGAGGCCAATTGAGAGATCACCGGAAGAGATCATTCTCCGCTCCACATCCTGCCAGAGCCCCTGAACCTGGACACGGCTGCAAATTTTTTGGTCAAGACTATTCCAGCCGAGGTGTTGGAGTTGTTCCCCATGGATTGAGCCGACCTTTCTACAGTGCCGCTGGAGGTGGTGCAAGAGTTTCAATGGTTTAAGGCTGGAACACTGAAGGCAATGCCAAGAAGTCCTCGTAGAAGGTTGAAGCTATGTTAGTATTGCCTGTCATGTTCCAAGCCGTTTTCGTCGACCGACGAAGTCGACGTAGTCATGGCGAAGTTTCTCCCGTTGGATGGCCCCAGGCAAAACAACTTTGTGTTTCCCGGCCGTGTTTGTACAAGCACTTGTTTGTGCTGCGAGACTGCATGCCTCATGAGTAGATTTCAGGCGAAGCTGATGTGGGTTTGGCCACACATGGGGAGGCGATCGCATGAGTCAAGTGCACTTTGTAGCTTCGTAGTGCGACCAACTGCAAATGCGCTGGCACGGTCCCGCTGGGTTTGCTCGCACCCTCTTCCGTGAGTATGTCCGCGACAGGACCAGCTTCTACGAGAGCGCCGCGACCTTGGAGAAACCTGCAGGTTTTTTGGAACCGTGGGTTGGCATGCTTCCTCGACAGTGGGATGAAGGGATGTATGCGAGGCGTCCTGCATGTGACACAGGTGGCTCGAGACCCGAAGGAAAAGCCATTGCTTAAAGTTGTGCAGTGCATGAAGCAGAATGAGCTTTCGGCACCGGACTGCGGTCAAGTGTTTCTTTGGGCGGCTACCAGTACTGTGCGGCGAGGATGAAGCCGGAGACAGAGGGGGACCACGCCAGGTCACGCTTTGTTTCATCGCTTTGTCTTCGATCACTACGAGGCCCCTCAGCCGGTCGGCACCTCGAAATTGATGGAGCCGGCGTCTTGAATGACTAAGTTCCATCTTTGTGCGAACAGAAAATCGGAAATGTGCAACTTCAACACGGGTCTTTTGAAGCACTTTCGAACGCACAAGGAATGGAAGCGCCAAATGAGGCCAGCTTGTTTGGCTAGGGCTTTAAGCACTATTGTGAATGAAGGCCTGGAGCTGCTGAGAGGCTTCGGAGTTTCTAGGGTTTCAGGCTCTGAAGCGAAGGCCTTTGGCGTTTCAGGGCTTCGGGCTCTAAACTCAGGGCCATTGGGCGGTCTGAGAGGCATAGTTTTTAGGGCTTGAGGCTCCAAGTGCAAGTCGTTTCTGCTTTCCGCTTTTTGAGAGTTTCCAACATTCCGGCGGAGCCACAATTGGAAATCTTGCTCTTGATAGTTGTGCTCGCTTAGGGTCAAGGCAAAACGTGATTGATCAGGAATGCCTCGCGAAGTCAGAAGTGTATAAAGCCGCTCCAACAACCTCCGTTCTTTGCGGCGAGCATGGCATACGTAAGAAGAAACTGGCTTCCGTGCTGGTGTAGTTGCCTAAGTGCCACCCGTGGCCTGCTGCCGAGGTGCCATTGCCACGAGGCGACTACGTCCTCCGTGTTGGGGGCCGGCCAGCACGAGCCCGTGGAGCGCGTGTGTCACAGTGGTGCAGCGGCTCCAGTTCTCGCCTTGCTGAGGTTTGTGGTCTTTCGGTGCTGGGTGGCCTGGCTTGTCCAGTGCTGAAGGTGCCATTGCCCCAGAGCAGAGCTGAGGCCTTCAACCCTGGAGGCTGGTCTGTGGAGGAGCTTGGGCTGATGAAGGGCTTGGGCCTCAGGGAACGCCCCACTTTGGATGCCGGGCCAAGCTAGCTGAGGTGGGAGCCGGAGCTGGCTTGCCTGGCACAGCAGCTGCGACGTCGCGCGCGGAAGTGCCCCGAAGAGCGCGGATGCCTCCATGGCATGCATGTGTCGCAACAAGTCGCAGGTACGCTTGCAGCATAGTGTACGACTCGAAGGATGAGCGTTCTTTCGGGCCCGGAACTTGGCTTCCAGAGAGGAGCTTTCAACGTGGGCTGGGTCTGCGCTCGAATCGATGCACGTGGTGTTTCCAGGGTTTCAGCTTGAAGCTTGCATTACACGTAGCATGCAGACATGTCTGCACCCGCTTTGAACTAAAGTTGCCCTGCTCCCTGCACCGTGGGCCCGGACTAGGCCCAGGCAGTCCGCGAGGACACGTGAGTTTCACTCCCATCGCAATCCCAAAGAGCTCCCCAACTGAGTCAAACACATTGTCCAGTTAGTCAGATTGAAGCTTCGTCGTCGCTTTGGGATCTATGTCCCTGTTGCAACAGCAGGATGCCAAAGGCAACCGCGAAGGCAAAGTGTCTTTCCAAAGCGCAAGTCTGTAGTCAACGGCATGGAAGTCGAGGTCCAAGCCGTCCGCGCCGTGGATCTTCTGGACCCTCGCGTAGCGCCGAGTTCCAACGTGCAGCCACCAAGATCCAGGCGCGGTTTCGAGGCATTCTCGGGCGGATCCTGGTTGCTCAAAAGCGAATTCGGCTGGAGCAAGAGAGGGCAGAGGAAGAGCACCGCCGCCGCGCCGAATCAAAACGCGAAGCAGCACAAGAGGCACGGCGGCAGGCCGCACAGGAGGCTCAAGCGCGGGCGGCACAAGAGCGAGACGAGAAGCTGCGAGCCTTGCGGGACAGGCGGTGCGCACTGGAACAAATGTGCCAAGGCCTGCCATCGCATCACATGGACTGGGAGGAATCCCCTGCCAGGCTGCTGGAACTTTTAGAACGGACTGTGGGCATCGGCAGGCTTGCTTTGTCTGAAGCTTGGTTGGGATGCCATTCAGAGCGGCGGTCGGCTAGAAAACGATATTTATTGCTGACGAGAAAGTGGCACCCCGACAAGTGGGCCGTACAAGGAGAGCTCTGCGTCTCCATCGCAACGGAGGTGGCAAAGCAACTCGTAAGGGCATATGAGCAGGCATGCAAGGAGCTGCCAAATGTGGTTCCTGCTTCCACAACCTGTGCTGCACAAGAGGACAACGACGAGGATCGTGAATGCTACGAGTTTGCGAGTTGGGTTGGTATTTCTTTCAAAGGCATGGAAGAGGTATGGAAGGAAAGGCGGGGCGTCAAGCGATGACACTACCATCTCCAGCTGGAATCCATTGTCATTCTTCAGAAGTCTTTCCCGAAGCCGCTGGACCTGTTGTGATGCATGGGATCCCCCTACCTCACCTCGAGTTGAAGGATGCCCACGCTGATGACCAAGTCTGCAAGTAGGAAAACGCGATTTGCGACCATGATCACGATGTTCACCGTTCACCGATATCGCATGCATGACCTGGCTTTGCTCCATGCTTGCCGAATGTTGCACGTCTATGCTGTGTTGCCGATGTGCCTGAGTCGGGCAATGAGGCTTCTCACCGGGAGCAACGGCAAGGAGTTCGGCCTCGTGCGCCGGCAGCAGTCCCTCAAGATCGCTGCTGGGCACCTAGCGGGGGGTCTCCCAGGTTCGCCGGACCGTGTGTTTGACAGCTTGCCATGACGATGCCTTTGCTCCAGGACAGAAGCTAGAGCTATATACAATCGCTGTCGGCCACTGTAGCGGCTTGTCCGACTAGTGCTGGGAGGTTCACTCTCCCGGCATGGAATCCTGTGTAGTCTGAACCCTGCGTCGTGTGAGTCCCTTCCAAAAGCCCGACAAGGTCACAGGTGTTCCTGTAGGCCTGTCACCGGAACAACAAGCACGCCTGGCACGGGCGTCAGGGCCTTAGAGTGAACATGACATGTACAGATGCGTACATACAGGTTTGTTGCAGCTGCTGTAGCGTTGACAGCCTTCGGGGTGCGCTGCCAAGGCCATTCCTTGTCCCGTTGCCCGGCCACGGTTGGATTGCTTTCTAACCTGATGAGAGCTGAAGACTTTGCGGAGCTTTGTGCCAAATCTGGTGTAGCAATGGTTCGACATGTAAACATCTTTCATGTCAAGGCGCTCTTGTCAGGAAGAACCGGATGCTGCATCCTAGAGACGTGCATCGTACTTGAGCCGTGGGTGACATTGCATTGCCGATTGACGCTAGGCGCTTAGACTTTGACATCTTTGACCCCAGCATTCTCATTGAGATCATTGAGCCATGGCACGACCTACGGAGAACGTGACATCAAAGTTAATTTGCAAAATGCCTCACTCAGCATGCTGCCTGTCACATGAGCCCCCTGTTGCAAAGAAGATTGAGGGTGTCAAGAATTTAGGGTCTCGCTGGCACGCGGCAAGGTGTGAATTTCTGCCTTTTCATGCTGGGCGAGTTGTTCTTGTGTGAGCCGCGGAATGAGCGACATAGCTCGGAGAAGATGTGCGACTGGCGAAAGACTGCGTAGAGCCAGTACCAAGTGGCTTAGAACGCATATTCATGTTCTGGGTAAGGCCACAGCTTGGAAGCTCGCGAGTCACATGTGCAGACCTCTGAATGTGCCGAGAACCGACTTTAGCTTTGCGAGTTTCTCTTGGTTCCTTTCAGCACTGAGCAACTAGTCAAGGCAGCAAAGAAGCAGGAAGTAAGCACATGCAAGGCTCGTAGTTACGTAGTTGAAGTTTTGCTTCGCAAGTGATGTAATAAGTTCACGTGTATGCAAACCCATAGCAGTGCCGACGAGCGCTCGCGCTTATGCAGCAACTCCCGTCAGCCTCAAACGCTGACTTCGCAGAAGAGATCGGGGTCGCTGACCCAGAGCCAGCTTTCAGTCATCACGACCTCCTGTGTAAAGATATTTACGCAAAGAGCTCGAAGGGTTTAGAACGGCTGGGTCGGTTTATCCAGGACAGAGAGGCTCGGGAAAAGGAAAGGGCAGACTGGTCGCGGAACAGATACAGGTATCAGATTGAGTCCGCAAAGCTCTGGAAAGACCTCCAAGAATGCGCAAACCGCTTGAAGCAATCACCTGTGGAATTGCCGCCCTTGGATCCAGATGCCTTCAATCCGTGGGCCGTCGAATCGGAAACGAGTGCTCCATTCTCAGCACCAATATTTGGTGCCCCGGCAAGACCCACAGCTGTTCGCAAAGCGAAGGGGCTCTTCTCACCGTACGCCTCGATGAGTGACTTGGCGGCGGCCTTCCATGCACCCGAAGATGGAGGTCGCCGCTTAGCACAGCGCGCAAGATCAGAGACAGAGGTATCAGTGCTGCGACCAACACCCGGCCGAAGACCTCGCGGTTTGATGAAGGGAGGCCCCAAGCAGGAGATCGTTTGGCCCGGTGGTTGGATCCCAAAACAATCCGTCGGAAGTCGAGGCCTCCCTCCAGGTTTCATCACTGCCAAAGCCTTCCCGAGCGGTCAGGTGATGTACCCGAAGGACAGATGGTATCCGCCGGAGAAGACCGCGCCGAGCTGACCCTAGCCCGCTTGGATTGATGTTTCGTGCTATGCACACCTACATTGCCGAAGGCAAGCTTAAACCATTAAACCCCTTCAGTTGTACTTAAGCCCTGTTTGCCCACATCGTGTGGGCTGAAGAGCGCCAGAGACGGTGGGCAACTTTAGGTTATTCCCGCTGCGGGGCGCAAAAAAGTCGGAGAGCCTGCACTGAAGCTCGAGGAAGCTAAGACAGTGAGCTGTCCGCAAGGCACATCTTGGCCCAAGCTTGTTGCAGACAGGAGGTTTAGCTTAGGAAGGGTCGGTGGCTAAGTTTTGAGTGCGGACCACACTCTGGCTTGTTCGGTTCGCAATTGCCTCACACACCGCTGCCCAGGCAGCGGCAGGGGAAGTGGAGCCATGGTGGATTTCGAATACGACATGACGACATGGAAGGCGTCTGAGCTCAAGCAGCCCAGGTCCACTTTCTTTGAGCAAAGACGAGACATAGTACTATAAACGTTGGCCGACAACTTCTGTGACAAGAATTTACAAGGTTTAGCTACTGCATTCCGCAGTCACCTTTCTGGGCTTGGGTTTTAACACTGGCACGCCCGCATGGCAGGAAGCCAAAGTCTGGAGTGGAGGTCCCGTTGAAGAGTGGGAGGCCTTGCTGCCTCAAGCAAGGTTTGCCTCCAGCAGCCTAGAGCTACTGGTCTTATGTTGCCGACAAGCCGCGGAACGCCAAGCATGCCCTGCCGTGGCAGCACTGCAAATTAAGAGGATGTGTGACATGCTGTGACTGTGCTTCTTTTCGATTCGTCTGCCTTTCCATTTTTCCATGTAGAGCAATGATTCGCGTGGAATCTTACAGGTGGAGTCTGTTTCCCTCGTGCCAGGTGCTGGGAAAAGATGTGAAGAAGCCCGCAGTCTCGATTCACCCGCGTGGCTAGTCTGTGCTACGGCATGGATTGTCTGTGTGGTGGGCCAGCATGTTGGGCAATGTACTTTCGCAAGTCTCTAGTTTCGGGGCTGCTTCCGAGATGCTCTCCGAGCTCTGTGACCCCTTCAGTCCATGATATTACGAGTTGCAAAGCCTCCCAGGTGACATGATGGACTACCACGGCCTAAGGCGCAGATGGGGTGGGCAAGGTGTCTTCTCGAGTGCGAGTGCCAAAAAAATGTTGCAGCTTAAAGCCGCGGGCTGTCGAACAACCAAACACGGCTGAGCTCGAACCTCGATCAGACATGCAAGTTTCCAAGTTTCCGGGTTGCAGCAGGAAGCTAGGGGGTGTGGTTTCCTCCAACCATGTCACGAAGATGCTCAAACACTTTCGAGCCAGCCAGCTACTTCATAGAGGATTGCATGCCTGCATTGTTGTTATCCATCCCTGTGCAGCAACATGTGGCCTCGGGAGCTCTTCTCCAGAGCTGTGGCCTTGGGCGAAGACCAGTACCTCGAAGTCATCAAATTGCAGGAGCAAACAGTTTTGCAGATGCTTTGCCAGGGGCCGTCAGTGTCGCATGGACCACAGCCAAACGCTCTTGGCATGCCATCAGGACGAGCTGAAGTTCCACTTCTACTACACTGGGAGCCTCTGCTTCGATTTTGTTCACGTGGATGCTCAAGCTGAGACCTAGAAAGACGATCTCAGGCTCGACCCCATGGACGGGACAGATGATCCGAAGGAATACTTGTGCGCGGACCCTTGCACATCGACGGAGTGACGCAGAACATGCCGCTAGCGTACTCTTTCTTGGAGTGCCTTCTGTTGTCACCGGTAAAGAGACTGTCAGACATATGCTTCACGTGCTCTGTTCGCCAAAAACCGTTGCATCCTCTAACCCCTTCTTATGATGTTCAACATTGGCGCCGCCTTCTAGGCTTGGTTGTTTACAGCAAAGTCAACTGGCCCGGCCTGAAAAAAGGCAAGGGCCGAGGGGCTGAATTTCGGCTGGCTTGCGCCCGCGAGACGCGAATGCCTGCGCAAAGCAGGCCTGCAGCAGATCGGCATCGACATCGATGCCTCGGCGGAGGAAGCAGTAGACAAGGACGGGACTATGGGAAGCTGGCACATGCACATTTCAAGATCATCAGTGGACCTTCCCAGGATACGGAGGACCTGGCTATCCAAATGATGCTTCGGGCATCGGATGCAGGGAGCCAAGTAAGGCAGCAAGTCTCCGGTGCAGGGTGGACCGCCAGGGCTTTCTTCGACTCAGCCAAGGCATGGATAACATACTGCGATCCCTGGATGAAGCGTGAGTTCGCAGATGATTCTGCGGTTCTCCAGCCCGGCAGCTTCACCCAACTCAGCTTGTTGAGTTGCTTGTGAATTTTCGATCTGCAGGGCAGGATTTGGCTAGTCCCCACGCCCGAGTTGCAAAAAAAGGGTAGGGCAAATCGCGCGACCCGCACGCCAAACTGGTGTTCTGAGAGTTCTCAGCCCATCGAAATCGCAAATGAAGGAATGCAGAAGCATGCGGTACGCCCTCCCTCGTGCGCACAACATAAAGGAAGATGGCGAGAACAACAGAATGGGACAAACATGAAGCAGGTGCAAGGTGTAGACGAGTTTTCTTGTGAAGCTTGTTCTACAGACATTTGTTCACCAAGGCAATGTTTACAGACTCCGCCTCAGCGTCCAACAAGCTCTGCAGTGTGTTTTGAAGACGGGTATGCCGACCCTCGGGTGCAGCTTGTGCTGCAGCGAATTCTGAAGTGTGCTCGCAAGCCGAGGATTGCGAGAAGACGGGCTGAAAGAGAAACTTGGCCTTTAGGATCCCCCGACCCAGGCAAGGCACCCAAAGACGGTGAGCTTCCTGCCGAGCTGGCTGAGACTGCGCTCTTTCACGCGTGCAGGGTCGTCTTCATTGGCAGCTGCATCAAAAGCACATGCTGTATAATTTTGCCAGCGCTGCCAACCGGCTGGTGTCACGGGACTCTTCTACGCAGTGGTCAACTGCTCAATATCCGGGCTTGTTCGCCTGTGCAAGCTGCCCGTCGGTCCACAACGACATCATTGCTAGTTGTTATCTTTCCGACATTTTTGCTTTTGGCTTTCAGCGTTGCAGCTCTGTCCATAGTCTGGGCAGACTTTGTTTCGATGGCAGCTTGGCTGAAATGGAGCATTGGCAGGTGGATACTAGTAAACTAGTACTTTCGCTGCCGCTTCTGGTGATGGCCCTTGCTTGCTCGTCATGTGCCTTTGCAGCTCAAGCTCGGAGCAAGCTGTCCCAGCCATGAAGCTTTTTGCTTGGTGCCTGCTGCCCGTGGCCTCAGCGTCTTCGCCAGGCCTCTCCGTCTTCGGCCACAAGGCTCTCTTGAGTTCTGAGAGTCGCTGGATGTCTATGGGACTCTGTGGTGTGGCAAAGGTCCCAGACACGGACACTGTGACAGCTGCCTTGGTGGAAGCCTTACTGTCGTGCTTGCGAACGAGGCCGTGCGTGGCATATGTACTGCGGGATCATTGCAAAGCACTCGAAAAGCCGGTTGTCGGAAGCTTGAGGTGTATGCCTGGGAGCTGAATGCCCGGAACATCTCGGCCACGGCTTATCGCCTTGGTGAGCTGAACCCAGAAACCGATTCTTGACCCGAGGTATTGGTCTTGGCAAGCCTCGAAGCTTTTTCCAGCACAGGGTTTTCCCCAGGAACACTTGCCCGTACAGGTGGTGGACACTTCAGCAGAAGCAGAATTGCACTTGCGTCCTATGTTCGTTAATCACCCCAAGAAAACTGACTGTTGAATCCAAAGGCCCAAACAGGATAATGCCTCCCAGGACTTTGTGCTCAAACGCCTTGGAGTGGCGGTGCCACCGCTTTTGGCAGATGTCTCGGCGAAGGTGGGGACATGTGGGCACTGTGAGACGGCCTGGGCCAGGTTGATTTGAGCGGATGCCCCGAAGGATGCGGTGGCTGTCGTGGACACAAACAATCCGCAAGAGCTCCCGGAGGCGACCGCCGCTACCGCTACAGATGCTCTGAGACAGAACTTGCATCACAATTCTCACTGCATTTCTTGCGCATTCTGCATTTCGCCTTCCTTGGGTGCTGTTCGCTTGACCAGGGCATCCTGAAAGCCAGCATCCACTCAATCGTCGATCACCACAAGCTGAGTGGCCTCAGCAACGCAGAGCCCTTGGAGGCTACGAGTCCATGTCCGGCAAGCCTCGTTTCAGACAGTGTATCGTGTAATGCTGCGTAGTCGGCATAGGTTTGCAGTACCAGC
Organism: Symbiodinium sp. clade A Y106; assembly: GCA_003297005.1. Classification (NCBI taxonomy): domain Eukaryota; class Dinophyceae; order Suessiales; family Symbiodiniaceae; genus Symbiodinium; species Symbiodinium sp. clade A. The sequence goes on along the minus strand of BGNK01002971.1, from coordinate 67,246 downwards.
ATGATGCAACTGGCCCTGCTGCAGGTGGACATGCGGCCCCTTTGTTCTGCCACAAGCATCCTCTACGCACGCGCCAAGCTCCGGGGACTAGCCCCGCCGAAGGACGTGGCGGGCTTGATGCTTGCAGGCTTGCAGTGGCTTGCAGTGGCTTGCCGGGTGTCCGACTATGTTTGGAGCTCCGTGGTGCCAGTGCTTGCAGGGATTCTCTCGGACTCCCTGGAGTTCCGGTCGCCGACCACCACGGAGCTTGACAAAGTCCACGCGGCTGAGCTGGGCAAGTTGGCCGGCAGATGTCTCAGATGTCTCAGAGTCGAGTCGCATCGAGTCAGAGATCACAGGCGGAAGGGGCTCACGCTCCCAGCCCAGGCCTGGATGTCCATGAGTTTGCGGAAGGCATGCTCGAGGCGAAGGCCAACGTGGATCATCTGAGTCCTTCAGAACTAATCATGATGGACACGAGTCTTGGGCTTTTTTGGGGATATCATTGCACACCTGAGACCTGTCAGAAACTGTTCGTTCAGTGAATTTGCCCGTCCTCTTATTGTCCCAGGAAGATTTTTACCATCGGCGGCAAGAAGCTGCGGGTGTCGGTCATGGAGACCACCAAGGCTGCTGGGCCGTTGGCAAAGAAGGACGAGCTGCTTGGAGGAAATTAGACTTAGACGATGCCATGCTGCATCAGGGGAGCTCTGCCTCTTTGCGTTCTGTTCCACGTCAAGGCTGGTAGCTGCAATGCGAAAGCTGACCCTTGACGAGAAGCTGGACGACGTTCTGTTCTTTGCCTCCCGGCGCGATATGAGGTGAGAGGTAAGTACTGCACCAAATCATTTAACGGCCCTGGAATGCTTGCTAGAAGTGCTTGACACTCGGTCATGCCTTCCACACAGATCTTTGCCCCGAGGGCAACCAGAGTTCATGAACATGGTCCGAGTGCCGAGGTGGTTGACATACTCAAGGAAGCCGCCACATTCATCTCGTCTTCTGCCACGGCCACCGGGCTCGTGCAGATGCTGGGTTGCATTTGTGCCCAGCAAGCTAAAGATGCGTGGTACCACATGTTGGGAGGCAAGGGCACGCATGGGTTCATGTGCACCGCCCTTACATTGGGGCTTCGGGGCTTGTCAAAGGCACGCCCTGCCTCAACGGTCCTGTGAATGCTCGAAGCAGTGAAGCAAACCACCAGGTAGCAAAAATAACCGGCGCTAGAAGGATCTAGAAGTTCATCGAGATTTCATTGCAGCAGTTGGGCACAGATCCTATCATATGCTTTCCTGCTTGTTGAAGTGCATGTGGCAAATGGGGCCGTTCGATCTTTGCAGCATGTGGTTCGCTGTGGCCTTTTACCGACAGCACCGTACTGAGCCTCCAGCATGCCCCCTGCTTTGCAAGGAAAGCCTGGGGCGTGAAGGTGGATGCAGAGGGCCTGGTGGTGCTGCCAGGCGTCCTCTCGCGCAAGATGCTTGCTCAGATTTAGGATTCTTTGGATTGTAATGGTTTGCGCAAGAGCAAGTCGTATCTGAAGTTCCTCAGGAAGCAGATCATCCCCAAACTGGAAGCTGCGGCGAAGCAGGAGCTCTGAGAGTCTGGGAGAGCGTGCAATCCCGAAGTAGTTCGACAAGCAGGATCAGGCAGCTAACGAACTCCAGGTATCGCTGGTCTGGCAGCACAGTGCCGGATAGGACACAGAAACCTGCGCATACCTGCTCTATTCAACACTTACCGGCGCCTGTGTTTGACCAGCGACCTTCCATGGAGGTTTTAATGCTGTTTTTCCTTTTCAACAGCGTAGACTGGAGGCTCAGCTTGCCTCCATTCGAGGGACGTAAAAGATTCCCGCAATTTCGGCTAAGGTGAGCGAGGGCCACCAGTAACTTTCTCACGAAGGCTCCTGGCAGGCCTTATACAGGCCAGACCAGGAGCAAAAAAGTCTGATGACAAGCTTGCTCGCTTTACGCTGTCCAGATCCCCGCAAATCTGTCCGGGCATTGTGCACAGTCCCAACGAGCCTCTGTGCTCTCGCGTTGTAACGAGTGGCCTAGAACTCCAGCCGTGCTCAAAGATACCGTGCGACAACGCGGTCACAAAGGATGCAAGATTCACTTGCAAGAGACAGTTGCCAGTTTTGTTCTCGAGGGAGGGCTTTTTTGTTGAGAAGCGCTCCCAACCCTTGGTTTGGTGCCGGGTGAAGGGCGGCGACAAAATGTCATTGTTCGTGATGATGTCTTTGTCGGGGGCGAGATTCTTGGGCGCTGATGGCACAACGTCTTGGAAGGGAAGCAAAGGATCAGAGTCGAGCGGCTCCGTCGAGATATTGCAAGAAGTATGGGGCATCTAAGGAGGATTATGAGATCGCCGGATGGGTCGAGAGGCTGGACGATTCTTACGGATTGCCGGAGCTGTGTCAGACCTTTCATCGGTGACGCATGCTACCGCTACCCATGCAGTGCTGGTTCACATCATATAGTTGGACGGCTTCCATAGTCATAGTGTCCATGACCTGCCACATTGGAATGGATCCGCTCCCCCTGATGTCATTATGCTGTTCGGCAGGCGTGGCCCAATGGTGGATTTCAAGTGGCACGCGGCTGAGCGGTTTCTTGCAAAAGGGGAACGGCCAAGAGCAGATACATATGAGTGAAGTGACAGAGCCGAAGTTTGTAAATCAATCCTATCTTGTGTGACAGTTGTGGTGATTGTGTGTGAGTTGCCATTGCGGCCTCCGAATTCATTTTCGGAAGCATCTGACAGAGGCAGAGGCGTTGGGTTGTTCTTAAACATGGTCGGCTGAAGACCTTTCAGGACGAGGCCTCGAGACTTTGTTGAATTATCTGGACTTGTTTGGTGGCAGTGCTCGGGCATGCGTGCGTGTGTGTGCCCCTTATTGCCCCTTCTCACTGTGCCGTAATCTTCGTTTTCTAGCTGCAAGAGTAGCAGGAAGGAGTGAGCGATGTAGCGCTGAGCACTGCATGCTTCGTGACTTCGCAGGCTTGCTTGTCGCCCAAAGCCGCGTTCGAGCTGAACGCGTGCAGCAAAGTCGTGCCCTTCAAGGCCTCGCGGGTCCTGCTCGTCCCTTGCAGCGCTGGCTTTGGGTTCGTTGTGCTTTCATCTGAGAGACGCAGATTAAAGTCTGCAACCAGTGCCTGGGGCTCGCAGGCGGTAGACCTTCCAAATGGTTCTGGGCAAGTTTCTGAGATGATTTTCAGAGTTTCCCTACGATCTGTGGGACACGACCCCGGATTTCCGAATAGCAGATGATTTCAGTCAGCGTTTAGGAACACAGACCCCCAGGTGTAAAAGCGCACGTTGGTCTGAGTGTTGGATGGGAGAAACCTATGTCCTAGATATCGCAACGCAGTGATGAAATCATGGTGGCCTGGGCAAGCTGCGAATCGTAACTTGGTCTTTTTCCTTGTGACGAGGCGCCGGGTGCTCCGGGACAGTCGGTGCTGTACAGCTGCGATCTCGGATTTGGAGTGCTGGACTTTGGTGTATCTGCAGCCGGCCGGATGCTGCAGGCCGAACAAGACCTTTTGGCTTTGTGCTGGACCTCGAGCCGCAGGCGACGTGAAGATTTGCCGACAACTGCAGGAGCTTCCTTGAATGCTTCACAGGCGGGAAAGTCACGGTGGATGGTGTACTTCGATACGTCGACATCTCAGCTTCGTGTGAGGAAGAGCACAAGAATCTAAGGGTCTTCGTGAGCGTTAGGGCGGGACTGGCACTGGACAAGGCTGCAGCCGGATGAGCTTGATCGATGGACGCAGGCGCCGCGGCCGGCGGCCAGGCGAAGCAGGAGTTAACTCCTGCGCACGCTTGCCGGCAGGCCATTGAGGGCAGCGTGCGGAGCTTGGAGGCGGCAGTGCAGCGCTCCCCCGGCCGTTCAGGCCGAGGATTTGGGAAGGGATTGGTTTTGGATCCCTTGGAGCGGTTCCCGAGCACCTCCAAGCTGCTCGTCCATTCCTTTCCATCCATTCCTTCATTGGCAGTCTGCAAAGAAACGTCGCAGTGCACCAGAACAGCCACACTATCACCAGCGTATGAAGCTGCCATGTTCTTGTGATGCAAACCTCGTCCGCTCATTGAAATATTGAGCCATTTAGGACATCTTGCGAAACAAGTCCCTGGAATGGCTGCAGCGAAGCAGGGTGAAGACTCTGCAGGCCAGAGAGCGTTGAGCGTGCGAAGGCTGAACGAAGTAGGCTCCAAGTACATTGGGTACATTGCAGGGGATCTCAGAAGCAGACGGTGGTTCCAGTGCTGCGGGCAGGACGTGGCGCAGATCCTGATGCAATAGCTGCCCGACGTCTCGTTCACCGAGTCGTCGAGAGATGCTGCTCCAGGCCGGCGATTGTGAGCCGCAGTCAAAGCTGCTGCAGATGTACATCAGGCATGCCGAAACCTCTCTTTCCCAAGTCTGCATCGGGCGTTGTCTGGATTCATGAAGCGTGTGTCAACCGATAGAGCTAAATCAACGGTTGTGGAAGGACATGCTCAGTGTGGGTTCGACGATAATCGATGTCGGGCTGCTTGCAACATCCGAGATTATCCGCACACGGAGTCAGGTCAACAGACGAGCTGTCGAATCGTCGAGCTGCAAGACAAGTGCTGCCATGGCCTTGACAAGGGACATTCGAGCGCCTCCTCAAGGCTTTGCTTCGTTGCAAAGCAAAAAAAAGATTTGCTTCCGGCTCATGCACCAGAAATTGAAACTTGCTCCCACCATGCAAGCCAAGGCGATGCATTCTCCAAAAGCTGTGCCGCACAAAAGATGCCGAGCGGAAGGCCTTCTGTTAGAGAGAGCTTGGTCGGGATTTTCTTCGACTTGACAGCACCAGCAGGATCCCGCGCTGCCTCTTTCTCTCTCGGAGGCTGAGAAGACAGCCTTGAAATTGAACACGCTTACGGCAGCTTTTCTGTTTTGTACCTTCTGCAGAACGGAGGGAATGCCGCGGGCAACCAAGACCACCACATCTTACTGCTCGACCCGGCGCGACGATCATGTGCCACGCAGTGAGCATAGCCGTGGCAGGAGCCAGTCGTGCCGTTCGTTGCCGAGAATGTGGCTGGCCTCGCCCTCATCAGGAAGATGTGTGGACATGCTTGGGTCGTTGGCAATACGTGACAACGATTCAGGTTCAGACCAGCAGGCGACAGATACCTTGCCGCACACTCGGTTTATAAAGCTGTGGAGCTTTTGAGAATTGTCTTGATCCTGGAAGTGACAGTTGAAAGGGGCTGTGTATGTTGATGTTCTGGGAATATTTGCGTGAATCTGGTTCTCCAATCGATTCTTGCGCAGGTCAGCAGAGCAGCTTGCGATCCGGCGGCTCACCAGATGCGTGCTGAGCCTGCCTCGGATTTTGGTGGAGGGTTGCTCCGCAGGCCTATTTGTGCGGGAGCGCACGTCAGGCCACAGGTCTAACTATTCGCGCAGAATCACAAAGGAGATGTAGCTGCAATGACATCAGATGGAGTGTCTGAGATGTTATGACTGCGGATTCAGATCTGGCGTCTGTGAAGAGACTCTAGACAGGTGTTCGCCGTAGAAGCTTGTTGGGCAGGAGAGTCCAGCCAAGAACGGATGCCAGCTAGGAGTCATCCGATGCCAGCATGCATGGCTGAGGCGCGGCATTCTCCATAAGCTGTGCAGTGTGGAGGCACCTCGACACTAGGGGTAGCGGACGAGGTCGATTCGCCGAAACACTGTGCAGGGTTTTGATGTGGTGGGAACTCAGTTGCAGTGGTTCGTTGCATAAGCTGTTTCAAAACTTCAAAGATGTAGAAGTCAGTGGAGCACTTGCGCGGAGAGTTATAGCATGTTACAGCAGACCGCTGCAAAGGTTTGTTTGTTGATGCTCGTCATCGCTCGTTATTTGCTCGCATTTGCCAGTCCGTGCCTTTGGTCCCGTTTCACCTCTCGTCTGCTCGGAGCACCCGACAAGTCATCAACCGGTTGGATAAGTTGCTTGCAGCGTGAGGAGCCGGTGCTCCACCAAGCAGGCCCGCCCAATTGCCATGTTCCTTGTATACGGTTCCTCTATGTTCTGGTGGTGTTGTTTGCGTCTCCAACCCACCATGAAGGTAGCAGCTATGTGGCAGCTGGCACATCAGCTGCAGCTAGCTGGCCAGGTGCTCGAAGACGTCGTTATCGGCGATCCTAAGAGACTCGAGGGCTCAACCTCCTGCGCAAGGTATCCTTTCTGTAACCTTTTGGTTGTTTTTCTTGTCGGCTGTGATTCTGCTACAAGTGGGGGGCAGGGCGGCGCGGGGTGGGGCGGGGACGCGACGCCGCCCTCCAAGGCCCTGAGGTAGACCTACTCGTAGTGCTGCTTAAAAAGGGTTAGGCGGGTTAGGTAGTTTGGGGAGTTTTGGGTTGGGCGGTTTGAAAGGTTTTGGAGGGTTTAGGGTTTGGGTTTCCAGGTGTAAAAGGGTTGGGGTTGAGGGGTTAGGAATTAGGGAATTCAAGCAGTGTTTAGCCCTGGATAAGAAATCCCTCCCAGCCATTCTTATTGAATGCAGTTTCCGCAAGTGCGTGCTGTGGTTCACTTGTGGATCTGCTGGGGCTTATTATGTGCTTGGAAGATGGCTAGGTTCAGCAGTTCCGCACTCCCGACGTGTGTGCCTATGCCACTAGCCCCTAGGACTTCCATCGTGCCTACAATGGAGTTTCCAAACGAGTTCCCTGCAGTGCGACCTGATCAGCTAAGCGGGTGGGAACAACTGCATGTTATGGCTGACTATGTATGTATGCGTAGAAGTCTGTGCAGATGTAATCGCACGTACGTGTATGTGTGTGGATGCATGGATGTGGATGTGGATGTGTATGCATATTATGTGTATGTGTTTGTGTATTATGTGTATGTGTATGTGTATTTTTCAGGTGTTTGTGTACATGTAAGTGTATGTGTATGTCCATGTGCATGGGCATGAGTATGTGTATGCTTGTGTATGTGAACAACTGTATATGGATGCATATGCGTGTGTATGCATGTACATGTATGCAGATACAAGCATATGCATGTGTATATACGCATACGTATGTGCACATGATCCTGCACATGTGTATGCCCGGCTGTCTTGATACACGCTCACAGTGTATGTACGCATACGTATGTGCACATGTGTATGTCCGGCTGTCTTTTTACATGTTTACATGAATGTGTGATGTCTATACGTCTATGCCTATGTCTGTATACATACTCACAGCCAGACGCGTCAGTTTGTGTTTGTCGGCGAGTTTCTCGGTCGGCCGGGCCAGTGAATGCATTGACGCCATGCCGGACGTCAGGAGTCAGACCATAAATCAGTCTGTGCGCCATTGTCAGTGACCTTTATGGACAGTGATCAGTGGGCCTGCCCCACTTGCCGCAGTTTCGCCTCGTCTATCCCGCCGCTTGCCCCTCACTTGCCTCTGACGCCAGGCTCCAGAATGTTCGCAGAGGGACCCTCCCTAGCCCCAGGCACGCCCTACTAGCCCACCTACATATGCACATGCAGACATGCGCGTGTAGACACGTGCAAATACGGCGTGCTCTGCACATACTCCCTGTACGCATGGCTGCATGCGCATACATACGTGTACATAAACATGAAACATTGATTTAATGACTGCCTGCCTGCCTGCCTGCCTGCCGCACTAACTGACTGACTGTGACGGACTGACGGACTGACGGACCGACTGACTGACTGACCGGCAAGTTGACTGACAGACAAACTGACTGACTGATTATTGACTAACTGCTCACTGGGCGACTCGACTGACTCTGACCGACCGGCACTGGCTGACTGGCTGACTGACTGACTGACTGACAGACTGACCACTGACTGACTGACTGACCGACCAACTGACCAACTGACTCACTGATTATTCGCTGACTGCTTACTGGGCGACTCGACTGACTGTCTGACCGACCGACCGACTGACTGACTGACTAGCTAACTCTCTACTTAGCTAACCACCTACCTTACTCACCTAAGGTTGCTTCACTTGGTTCACTTCTTTTGCACTTGTTTCGCTTTCTGCACTTGCATTACTTGCTTTACTTGCTGCCTGGCTTGCTTACTTGCTTGCGTGCCTGCCTGCCTGCGAGCTTGCTTCTTGGTTTGCTGCCTTGCAGCTTGCTTGGTTGTTTGTTTGATTTATTTGCTTACTGATTATTTACGTACCTGCAGACCTATGTACATACATTCATGCAATTATACATGCACATGCCGTCACACACAGATACACCCACACACATATATATATATATATATACAGATGTACATATGTGTATATTTCTATATATGCTTATTTGTTTACACCTGTAGATACATGTGTGCATATGTGCACATGCACACAAGCAAGCACATACATGTACACCCATGCACATGCTGTTACAACCCAATCTGCGCGGCGGGGATTGTACGGTGGGGTCATGTCGGTGCACCAAGGTCGCCGGAGCAGATGGCAAACCGACGACTTGCAAGATGCATGTTGCACCTGTGCCGAGATTATGCCTGCTTCTGACAGGTTGTACCTGGTCAAACGTGAGAGCTGCTTCAGATTCGCGCTTGCGTTTTGCAGCATCGTTCGCACGAAGTCGAGGCGCGACATTTTCCAGAAGATGAGCATCGCGGAGGCAGCCCGGTGCCAGCATAGCGGGCGGGCTGTTGTTTCGCCGAAGCACTTGGCCGGCAAAGTCGCAGGGCTAGGGCACGAGGCCGGAGATCCTTGCGCCATGAGAGTCATGAAGTANGAGGCAGCCCGGTGCCAGCATAGCGGGCGGGCTGTTGTTTCGCCGAAGCACTTGGCCGGCAAAGTCGCAGGGCTAGGGCACGAGGCCGGAGATCCTTGCGCCATGAGAGTCATGAAGTAGAGACGTTGCCCAGGGGTCCAAGATGCTGACACCTGCATCGCAGGACCGCCGGCTTCCACTAGATGGTTTGGCGGCTTACTATTACTTCATACCGAGAAGCACTTCAAAGATAAGAACTATAGAAGTTCTTCGTGGTACATGCACAGAGCTGCTCAAAGTGTGTTTGTGGATGCACGTCACGGCTCGTATTTGCTCGTCCGTGGCTTCGTTTGGTCTCTTCGCACTTCTGTTCTGCTGGGAGCTCATCAACCAGTTGGATAAGCTGACTGCAGCGTGAGGAGCCAACGTTGCTCCAGCAAGCAGGCACGCTTCCCCGGGCCATGTTTCTTGTACACAGTTCCCATATGTTCTGGTGGTGTTGCTTGCGTCTCCAGCCACCATCAAGGTACGGACAGCTATGTGGCAGCTGGCACATCAGCCGCAGCTTGCCTGCCACGTGCTCGGATCGCCCACGCCAGCGTTTCGATATCGGCGCTTGTACAGCTCGGCGCTCCAACCCGATGAACTTTGCGGTCTGGGATGCCTTGGCAGCACCCCTCGAAGTCACATTACCGATCGGCAGCGGCCAGAGCTTTGAAGCAACGATGCCATGATTCCTAGATCTGTTCAATCCTTCGGGTCTACTGTTTCGAACTCATCCACTCAACCGTGCGNATTACCGATCGGCAGCGGCCAGAGCTTTGAAGCAACGATGCCATGATTCCTAGATCTGTTCAATCCTTCGGGTCTACTGTTTCGAACTCATCCACTCAACCGTGCGCAAATAGTTGGGAACCTTGATTGGCATGTATGATATTGCATCGAGAATGCAATTCTGCGGTAGATCGGTAGATCGAACAAGAGGAATAACCAACCATAATCACTATTCTCGGCCCTGTTGCAACCAAGCGCATGTCAACACATGTCATTGATGCCTACATAGGTACATCATAAGAGCCATAGTTACAAAGATACATGCGGATACATAGACATGTGTGAAAACATCACATGATGTCTACGACTGGTTTTTGTCGGGGCGAGGTGCAGTGGGGCCGTGGGGTCATGTCGGTGCACCAAGGTCGCCGGAGCAGATGGCAAACCGACGACTTGCAAGATGCATGTTGCACCTGTGCCGAGATTATGCCTGCTTCTGACAGGTTGTACCTGGTCAAACGTGAGAGCTGCTTCAGATTCGCGCTTGCGTTTTGCAGCATCGTTCGCACGAAGTCGAGGCGCGACATTTTCCAGAAGATGAGCATCGCGGAGGCTCCTTGTTGCCAAGGTTGCAAGGTCTCATCAATACGTTTTTGTGGTGTCGTCACGTCAGCCATCTTCAGTCATTCGGGCTGCCCCCAGGCTGAAGCAACATCTTTGCAGCTGGTCTCTCGGTGCTTCGGTGTCTCTTGCTTGCGAGCGCAAGGTTACGTCAGAATTAGCATAGTTGGGGCAAGTTCCAGTCAACCTCAATACCAGCACATGCAAGAGGTCCGAAGCACGGCTGGAGCTGGAGAACCAGCGGATTGCCAAGCACGTTCTGTGCTCGCCTCAAAGCGATTGATGGCTGGCAAACGAGTAGGTGCCATCGTATCCAGACTGCAACAAAGTGTCGCAAATGGTCGCCAAATCGGACAAGGCGAGGCATCCTCCAAAGAGTCAGCACAAAGGCCAGCAGTGTGGCGTGCATGGGAGAAAGTCTTGATGCTCGGGGCATGTCGAAGCCAGCATGCTGACCATATCAGGCCAGTATGCAGGAGCCGTCGGCGCTGCAACAGCCAGACGCTCCAAGCATGGGCCCTTGTGCATGCTGTCCACTCGACAAAGTCCACCTGGGATAACTTGGCGCGTATTCCAAGGTCCAAACCACGAGCATGTTGGCGTATTGCCCTGCCCGTGCCATGCCGAGACTTTCATGTCTGTTTTGCCTGCAGTGTGGCGCAGGGACAGGTTGCGAACCTGCCATCTCGTCGGATCCTGCGCTGAGGTTGGAGAACACCAACCGCTTGATTGCTAAACATGTGCTGCCGGAGCCACGGTTTTGATCGGGGGAGGGAGTGGCGGCATGCTCAGACTTGCGGGCGAGGCGGTGTGTTCTGCAGAAGCTGTACAGAATAGAGGCCAGGCGTTCTTCAGCATGATGCATTCTTGGGAAGTAGTTGGCTTTTGGGCCCAGTCTGTGATGCTTTGGCTTGCCGTATTCTGGCTTGAGGACCCCTCCGCCCTGTTGGCAGCAAACCCAGCGATCTGCCCTGTCCTCAGACTGGGCCTTGAGTCTTGAGTTAGCATGCTGTGGCCAGTCCAGATGCATGCCAGTATGCAGCATGTGGCCTTCAGTTGCAGGCGTGTTCTGTTCAGGATGCTCGTTTCGAGTCTTAATCTCGTTGCACTCGGGAGACGGGTCTCTGCAGCCAGGTGCGTTCCATCAACGCAGCAGCATATTATTGGTATACCGTTTAATGCAGTGAAACGCTGTGGTGACATTTAGGTCCCCTGAGCACTGAGGCGTGGACAAGCGGCAAGCAAAGCGCGCTGTGAAGCTGGTGCTCCCAGGCTTTAGGCCCTTGAGGCCTTTTTTTGCGTTGCCGTAGCTTGGCAGCCTGCTTTGCATTTCTCGGAGCGCTGAGGCGCAACAGTGCCCTTCTTCGGCACTTGCCGCAGGAGCGGCGCCAGATGTGAAACTGACGATTCGAGGGCTTTTAACGCACGATTTGGGCATGTTGTGTCAGAGGAAATGCGAGTGGACAAGGGTGTCGTCCTGGCAGCTGTGCCTCCGGCAAAACCATTGGAAGTCGTGTTGGGCAGAGCACCGAGCACCATTGGCCTTTGTTGGGCACACGAGAGACCGCAAATGTTGCGACATGGAGACGAATGCAATGCTTATTGTGCCACGTTTTGTCATGTTTGAACGAAATCCCTGCAACATGTGTCTCCGACCGTCACGGCAGGTTCAGACGGATCCGATGGCGCTGGCACACGCTGGTGACACTTTGAAGCCAGACCCTGTGATGAAGCGATGGAGTCAGGGGTTGTCACTACAAGCCTCGAGACTTCAAGGTCGGACAGGGAGGTGGTTTTCGCCGCGATTTCCCAGGACTGAATGATCCACTCATAGGTGAGTCTGGTCACTAGGAACACCCGGGAAGGACGGTATGGCCCTACAACACAGCAGCGATGCGCTGAAGGCAGACGTGCCGCGACTCCATGCATCATGGATGCTGTCCGTCGGCCTACGGCCTACGGCTGTCGAATCGCGGTGTCTGGAGTCTGGGGGGACTTCTGCAGGCGGATCGTGACATCGTTTTGGCAGCGGCACTCCGGAGCCGGAGCCTCGATTTGGCAAAGAGAGCTCGGGCGTGCGCAGTTTGTCGTTGCTGCACATCCGGCCCCAGCGTTGCACGCCGGCGTTGGCTCCTGGACAGGTCCTGAGGCCATCCAATTCGCCTCCGAGGCGGTTAAGGCTGGGCAGCGCAACCGAATCTGATCCGTTTGTTTGGTCTGAAGCTCGACTTGGCACACGTCCCTGCTCATCATGTGCCTCTGTAGAGTCTAGTAGCACTTGCCTGCTGCGTCGGTGAACCTAGCGCCGAGCAACTTCCTGTAAGATTCGTGAGATTTCGTCATAACCTGGTGTTGCAAAGGACTCTAGCACTTGACGTAAACCGCAGAAAAAAAACCTTTATGACTAACATGTTGTCATAGCTATGTCCCCCTGTACGAGCATGGGCTAGGAGCATGGCAACCACACAGAAAACCCAAGCAGAGACATATCGGTAGCCGTTGCCAGGAAGATGCTGCTATGATCGTTTTCTGAGCTGCGCAGGAAAGGCAATGTCGTCGAAGTTAATGTGCAAGCTGCGCCATCAACCTCATGTTGGCCCCACCATGCCCCACCACAAAAACTGTAAAACAAGACAAAGCTACCGTATGTGGTGCTGAAGTTCTTGTGACCCTGGTCCTCATGACCCAAACGCCTACAAACTGACGGCGCAGCTGAATCTGGTTCTGCATCCAAGATGCAGCAAACATCGTGGCGTATGCCACGCCTAGTCGGGATGAGAAGCCAAAGAAGCTAGTCACTAGTCTTCTGACGGTGAGGGTGTGCTCTTCCTAGGGCACTCCTCCTTTTCAGATAAAGGTGCATCAAAACACCGGAGCGCGTTCCAACAGCTTGTTGAACGGATGGTGATGGAAGCGACTTGGCTGAGCAGATGGAATGCACATCGCCTGTGTCACCACCCCGAATCCCTGCATATCCCTGCAAAATTCTACTCAGCCTGCACACAAAATGCATTTGTCGGGGGCTGGACCGAGTAGGGCCTAGGGTTGCTCTGCATCGAAGTCCAAGATGCATGTGACATTCTGAGCATGTCGGAATCTCGCAATGAACCTCTAGTTCAGCCAGAAGACAGGCAGCAGAAGCAACATTTCTAGACATGTGCAGCAACTTCTTCTCCAGAGGTCCAAGCTGAGAGCATGGACCAGTGCCTCTTAGAGCCATGGCGGCCAAGCCGCGTCTTACGGAGGAGGCACCATGCATCAAATCACTCGTGGAATCGCCATTGTGTGAGTGTGAGGCACTCCAAGTTGTGTTTCAGGCAGCTCGCCAGCTCTTGGTGAGCGCCGAGTCAAGCTTAGATGGGTTGACGCCCGAATGTCTCCGGGCTGCCACGGATGCGCTGAACATCTTCCGCGGCCTAGGCGCTCAGATAGGAGCGGGTTGTGCGGGGCCGGTCGCGATCCTAGCATAGAAGCCATTCACCAAAACCCGGCACCACCCCAAAGCAACAAACGAAGCATCTTGCAATTCCCTATTCTACGTCTGCAAGTGCACCGTACAGATGGTTGAAATTGGAGTTGGAACACATATGGGCCTGTATGTGATAGGTTTGAAAAGCAAGGACTGACACACTCTTACAAAACCTTACCCTTGCCGCAAGACCTGGGACCTGGTGCTGTTAACTACATAGCCGAAGATGCAAGCCTCCCGTCCACGGCATCGCTTCAGGGAGCGTGGGCCTCAACGGTGTCCACGATTCCCTGCACGTGGTGGTGGCGTTTCACCGTTTAAAGGCTGCTGTGGAGCAGCGCAAACCCGAGGAGGTGCGGCTCGTAGCCGCAGTTCTTCGAGTTTCCCTGCACATGACATAGTCTTGAGGCGCTGCTCCTCGCCTCGGACGAGTTGGTGCCTTGCCTTTCGTTCACAACCACTAGAAACGTGCAAAGGTACGGTGAGTGTGCCAGAAGGCCAGTAGTGACACAAGCATGGAGTTGGCAGAAGCTTCAAACTCAGTCAGACATGGCATACTAGTCATGGCATGTCTTTCAAGCCCTGGCCCCGGAAGAGGAGCACTTTAGAGCAGATGGCGATCGGCGAGGCGAAGCTTCCATGCTCCTGGCCTTGGCCGACTCCTGGTTGCACCTGTGAACACTCGAAGGAAACCCTCACTTCCGGAAGCTGGATGAGCTGCCTCGAAGTCTTCCCAGTGTGTTCACTATACTGTGACTACTGTGAGTTTTCAAGCAAAGCCGGCCTTGTGCAGATTCTTGGTTCTGTGACAGAGAAGGCATGAAGCGCGTAAGAGTTGACGAGGGCAGTCATGCGGGCAAGAGGAGATGGCAAGAATTGCGTCTGTCTGTCGGGGATGGCAGGGGGGTTGCCATGGCGCTGTGTCCATGTAGCCCTGTGCTTACCGTTCGTGCAGCAAGTATCTGGCAGCAGGAAAATGCTGTCCGACTGTCCAGGAGATCAACATGGACCGACGTGGTGCGCGTAAGCGTGCAGAGGCCCTAGAGGTGGCTTTGGCTGCGCTGATGACATTCCAGGACTTTTTGAGAAGCTTGTTAGGGAGGCACAAAATGTGGCGGCGTAACGGCCGGGGTTTGCTTGATGAGCGGCTCCAGGGAAGACTCATGGGGACAGTGGGAATCGTGAGTTTAAACAATAGCGATCGTGGAGTTACATGGATCGAGAAAGCGTGAAAGACGCTCTCGGGCGACCATACACGTCCCATGACGGGGGATCGAAGCAGCTAGAAGAGCCAAGAATCCAGTCCGGGTGTTTTGGATCCGGTGCATGGGCCTCATCCAATAGCCCCAAGCCCCATACATGCAAGCTGTCATGGGCTGAAGAGCTCCAGGTGCAAAAGGGTTTTTGTGCTGGTGCCTTTGCCGGCAGGAGATTCGAGACCAGCGCCTTCAGGCCCTTACCTACCTCATCCTCACTAACCTCTACTCCAAGATGCAGATGCCAGATGAAGCTGAGCATGCCGCATGGCATCACAAAGGACAATTGCGGCAGTTGAGCGGTGTGCACGGTGGATTGACCAAGGCCGCGCAATCTGCGTTGTGCGTCTTCCAGGCCTTGGGCGACCAGATGAGCCAGGCCACAAACCTCAGAGCTTTTCTGCTGCATCGCTTGGTTGCTGGGTATGTGCTGGTGTGGTAGTGCCGCTGGATTTGCAACCTGACGTGGAGGGCTCTCAGGGGTTGCAGCAGGCGAAGACCTTTCACGGACTTGCGCTGACAATGGCAAGCCGACATCGATATGCTGATGCTGCTGTGCACGCAACTCGACACAGTTGGCAGAGGTTTGTTCCTCCTTGGCAATGGCGCCCGCTTGGGCGTGGTATGGCGAGTTGTGTGTGGTGTGTATTCGCCTGTGTGGGTGCACAGGCAGAGGAGGCATGCGCTTTGTTTGCGAAGCTGGGCGACGTGAAAATGGAGGCATGGAGTGGCATGGACATGCTGGACGGGTTGTCAGAGCCATACGTCGGAGTGACATCATGCCTAACAGATCGAGTCGAGAGGTTCATGGTAGACAGTCATCAACTTACTTGATTGCAGGGCCCCTCAACATCTGTAGTCAGGCGGCAGAGCTCGTGTCCATCGGGCAATGGCAGCTGGCTGCCGGAAAGCCTGGAAGAGCGGCCGCTTCGGCGGAGCAGGCGGGTGGGGCAAACACTACAGGTCTCCACAGCAGACCTTGAGACAGTCGTGGGATCATGTGCTGTACTGCTCAATGCGTCTTGGCTTGTGGTGTGTCTGGCCATGCGTGCAGTTTTTGGCACGGTGCAGACTCTGTGTCTGCTCTGAAGCAGCAACAGGGGTTTGGAGGTCGCCTTGTGTGGAGGTTTCCAGTTGTACTTGCAGTTTCGCGGCTTGATTCAGGCTTGCTTTTGCAGCCTTCAGGGAGGCTTTTCAAGAAAGGCAAAGATAGCCCACATGTCTCTGAGGCCACGTGCCGCCAACTTCAATTCATTCTAGTTGACACCAATGCCCAAAGGCACACAAGATTTCTTGCCTGTTGGTGGAGCAGACCGTCCAGTCGCTTCATGCCGCTGTCAGTGTTTTCGTAGTGTTGGCGAAGTAGGCGTGCGCTTGACCGGGCGGCAGGCTCTTCTGCTTTTCCGACAAATTGGCTACGGCAAAGGCCGGAGACGGCTCCATTCTAGACAGCAGCATCGCACTGCGACTTTCGGATATGGATACCGCGAGAGGGAGAGAGAGAGAGAGAGAGAGAGAGAGCGTAGCCATTTTGGCTCAAGTGGTGAACTTTGCTTGGAGGCCTTGCATCGGGGGGGAGACGGGGGGTTGACCTGGACTGTTACTCCAGGGGAGCCTTCCCGTTTCTCCCAGCGGTGCTTGAGTCCTACGCCTGCTGCCACTTTGCTTAAGGGGCCCGCCGCGCCCGGAAGAAGGGTTTGCAATAATCGGAGAAGGCAAGTTCGAAGTAGCTACCTCGCTGACCACGACCGTGACACTGCAAGGTCTTCAACTAGGAAGGCTGGGAAGGGGGCGAAGTGCGGAGGACACCTTCGCCTCAGAGACCGTGATTTGGGCAAGAACGGTGACTGGCAAAGATCACCTACGCGGAGACCACGGCAACAGTCACTCGAGCACTGAGAGAAAGTGAACACCAGAGGGGGGCATTTGGCCCCTTCAACCCTGGTGCAAATGCACCCTAATCCTGACGGGCCGCGGAGCCAAACACGCCACAACTTACGGGCCACATAGCCCGACTGCTTTTGAGACTCTCAGGACGTACGCTCAGCACGGGGGACCCTTCCCCCACCGTTTTTCTTTACGCCTCACGATGTGATCTCCCCTACAAACTGTGATGACTTGTTGGTTCCGCTACCTGCCGTCCTGTGAATACAAGCTGTTCTTGCTAGGATGAAGTGGGGGAGCCATGCTGCTGACGAGCGCATGTACGGGCTTCAGTTGTTTTTAGGAGTGTGCTCCCTAGTTCCGCCAGTTGTTTGCTGATGTTCATTGTTGAGCTGAACGTCATCTCTGCTAGGTAAAAATTACCTCAGTTGTTGTTGTGTTGTGCTGCAAGGAGGGGGAACTAGCTCGGAAGCCGCAGGGTCTACAGGGGAAGTGAGTCCGGCGAGGTACCAAGGACTTAGCTTAAGAGAGCGCGGAGACGAGGCCGGGACGCGCGCTAAAGTTCAGGGAGGTTGGGCCCTCGATGGACGCACAACCCAGACCACTCCGCACAGGGGGGAACAGCCCAAACCGCTGACGACCCTAAAGCTCCTTCCGCCAGCTAACTGGGGAAGGGAGCGGCTGGGCGCGGGTCCACGACCTGTGGACCTTTCCCCTAGAGAAAGAGAGAGAGCGAGAGCGTAGATCGCGACAGCTTGACCATGGAGAGTGGTGTTTCGCAAGAGCGAGCGAGCGAGATGGAAAAACCTCTGCCCTGGCGAAAGACAGAGAGAGAAAATGGAAAGGCAAACAGCCATGCAGCAAATAATCGCAACCTTCGGCCAAACCTCAGCTAACAGCCAACAAAGGGCGTAAGACAGAGAAAGCAAGCAATAGCGAAGGACCTTCGCAAAGGGCGAGTGTGCAGGGGTCGGGGTTCTTGAGAGTGGCCCTCCCCGACCTCTAACCGAAGATCATCGTGGCATTCGAGACATGTCGACCTTCTACAGGTCGACGTATCTGTGTTTGATGTCTCAAGGAGGCAGATTTGTAGGTCGATACAAACATGATCAAACATGCTTAGGCTTAGGATTTCTTCGGAAGCCGGCATGTGAACCCTGCCGACGATGTTATCTACTCATATGAGTAGGTTCACTGGTCCCTACAAACATGTGAGTACTGCCATCTGCGGGAAGTAACATCAAAGCAACAAAGCCTGACTTACCGGCGGGCGGGCTTGACCTCTGAGCCTAAGAGAAGAGAAGGCAGTCACGCGACAGATCCCCTGTTTGTGCTGAAAAAGTGACTACGTTAGTTGCTGTGGTGTAACGGGGCATTCTTTAGACGGTCAAGTCTCCGGAGTGAGCGGAAGGTCGAGAGAGTGACGGCACGGAACCCTTGCTCTCCACAGGCTGGCAGGCGAAGGCTCTCTCCGTTCTGTGCCAGGCCGGTTGCTTGGGAGAGTCTGGCTTGGCCCGACTCCTGCAAGAGACTCACAGCCTTCGAAAGCTGACCTCACATGGTACCAATGAACAGCCGTTTAAATAAGAATTGCAGGAAAAGCGCATGCAATGCGTCTGCCCTCCCTGCCACAGTGCTTGTCACCACTCGGAGCACCACTTTCTGCTCGGCCCTCCACCGCATGTAACTCTTTGTGCTTTGCGAGCATGGTCGCCAGAAAATCAACACAGGTTTATAAGACCCAAGTTGAGGCCAATAGCCAGGAAATGTGTGCAGAGCATGGGTGTGACATCAGCTCGTCACAGGCTGCCAAATTAGTTTGGTCGGGTTTGGGCACGAGGCCCTTTCTTCATTGGGGTGCCTTGATGGTAAAGGGCACACCAAACAGAACAAGACGGTATCGCTTCAGCTTCAACGATGCATCGGCATGAGAGGCCTTGGCGCAGTCTGGAAGATCCGCAGCAGCGGCGAAGGTTGCAAGGGAGCAGGGTGGCCTGTTTCGCGAGGTCCTTGGGCTGCGTCAAAGAGTTGGATAGTTTGCTAGCAGCTGCTAGCAGTTCAGATGGCACCAGTTCTGTTTTTTGTGGCAGTATGTACGACCATCGCACACCTATCTAAGAAGCTATGCTATACTAGGCTATACTGTACTATACTCGTGCCGCGAACGCATCAGGAGCGAGACTTGGCAGGCCAGGTGGCTTCACAGGAGACGGAACTGGAAGACTGGAAGGGCAGATTCGGATTGAGACTTGCCGAGTTCGAGTGGTGCTCGGTGTGAGTCATCTGAGCGGGATGTCCCGGTAGGAGATTGCCGCCCATGCACATCTAGCTTCCAAGCACCCCGAACGAATCCTGTCTGGAAAGGGTGGAGCTGAGGTTTTTCAAATCGAGTACAGGGCTGTTTGGAAGGTCGGATTGCGGAGCGACTGACGTGACAGAGGCTTGCGAGCCCTACCTCCACCCTGCCTGCTTAGGTGCACTCAGCGAGCTGAAGGATATGTTTGTGAGCTGTTTCGCTTCCTGAAGCTGATCTTACCAAGTTGATGCTGCCATTTGTTGCATTCTCTCCGCGGGAGGTGTCAGTCCAGGTCCATCAAGTCTTAGTCTTGCCTGTGATTGGTCCGGCAGGACGCTCAACAGCTCATCGACGCGAAGGGCGATCCATCCCAGGTGCCATCGGAAGTGAATCTCTGCACGTATATGATAAGTAGCTGGCAAGATTCAATCAGCAAAACCTTCCGCCGACGCTCAGTCTTCTCTCCACGGAGTGCTTCTGATAAATTGCGTGCTGCACATCCTGGTTGTTGCTTGCATGACAAGTGGGATCTTCCTCTCGAAGCTCACAGAACTTCACCCGGAAATGTTTCTGGTTTCTTTGCGTCTCTTCCCTGGCAGCCAGTCCTCAGGGAAGCTTTGTTGCCGTTGCCTTTGCAGGCCAAGGCCAGGCTTTGCCGCGCCGAGGCGGCCTCTTTCCTGGCAGGCGCTGGGGGCTTCGCCCTCCGCTCTCCACTCTCTTTCTCTGCTCTCTTCCTGAGGTGGCGACATTGCCGAGGCCGTGCGGACCTTGAATCGAGCCGTGGCCATGGCAAAGGATGTCAAGGACCATGCGGAAGAGGCCCGAGCTTATCGGGACCTCTTCGACATTCATCTGGATTGTGGGCGCTTTTCGGCAGCAGGAGAAGCAGCCGCTCGTGAGCGGGCTGTGGCCGAAGCCGCCGAGGATAGGATTCGCGAAGCGGCCAGCTGCGTCCGCTTGGCCGTGGCTTTGGCAAACGGCGGGGACTTGGTGAAGTCCTTGGCTCTGGCGGAGGAGGCCTGCGACCTGTCGGAAGCTGCAAGAGATCGACGAGGCATGGCCAGAGCTTTGCATGTTCTCTCGAGTATCCAGAGGCTGGACGGGAACATGGATGCAGCCCTGGAGGCGAGCGAAAAGCGACTTAAGCTTGCTAGGGACCTTGGCGATTTACACTTGGAGGCTGCAGCAATGCAGGAGTTGGCAGGGCTACACCGCGCGGAGGGCAACTTCAGCGAGGCAAGGCATCTGGCAATGGAGAGCCGGGATCTATGCAGGCAGAGTGGGGATCGGCATGGTTTGGTGAATGCTCTTGTGGCTTTGACCGAACTGGCCCTTACTGCAGAGAGTGGCGACTTGAAGCAATCACTGCTCCATCCGTCCAAGGAGGCCGTTGCGGTTGCTGGGAAACTCGGTGATGGGATGCTCCGAGCCAAAGCTCTCTACTGGCGAGCGCATGCTTTGGGAGCAGTCGGCCGACATCCAGCCGCTCGTCGCATAGCTCACGATGCGGCAGAGCTGCTGACCAAACTGGGCGATGCCGAGGGCCGCGTGCGATGCTTGTTCCTCGTTGCAGAGCTGTATGCTGCGGAAGGCTCGAAAGCAGATGCTCTCGGGGTGGTTCAGGAAGTGCGGCTGCTGGCAAAGTCCGCCGGGGATGCAGAGGCCGAGTACGAGGTGGCACTGCTCGAGGAAGAGGTGTCCCGCAAGGAATCTCAACCAGAGCCTCAAGCAACCACGCCCCAACCGGCGACAGAGAAGCCGCCCGAGGCCGCAGCACGCGAAGTGCCCGTGGCCAAAACAGCATCCTTGGACCCGAAGGAAGTCTTACAGCAGCTCCTGCGGCTTGTCAAGGAGGTCACGTCGAGTACCGATGAGATTGAGCTGGACACCCAGTTCGTAGATGCAGGGATGGACAGCTTGTCAGGTGTGACCCTGGTGACAATGATGAGCCGCGAGTTCGGCATGAGCTTCACGCCCTCCACCGTTTTCGACTACCCCTCCGTGCGCACACTGCGGGACCACCTGCTCCGTGAACAACAGGATGAAGGCTGAAAAAGGTTGGCAGGTAGCATCGCAAAGCGGAGTTCTGCATCTTGTCGGTCGATCGATTAGCTTTGTGATGGGGTTGATGCTGCAGCCAGAGCTTGGCTCAATCTTTTCGTGCTTCCCCGCGACGGAGCTATGGCGTGCAATGGCACTGTGCATGAGCCTGCGGTCCAGCGGGTAAGGGGCAGCGACCTGTCGACAAAACTTTTCATCGAGAAGTGTACTGCTGCGGCCAGGCAAGTCTGAGTGCCGCGCCGGTAGGTCTGGGTAGGTCTTAAGCAAGACTCGACATGAAATGCTTGTCCGTGCTTTTCTGTCAGAGGCCCGTCATCCTCCTCGACCTGGTTCCGTCCTGGCCTGCATACTCTCAATGGCGGCGCCCAAACGGCGAGCCCAACTTTGCAAAGCTCACGGAAGACTTTCAGGGTGCGGCCTTCTCACCGTTGTGCAAACAGTGAACAGGAGCAATCGCAAGCAGTACCATGCAAACCGACGGAATGCTGCAAGATACTGCTGTTTAACTTATCAGGGTACGGCCGAATCGCGCTTAATGCCCACGAGATCTGCCAGGTGTGACGGGACCAGTTGTGGATTGTGGCCACGGCTATGACATTCAATCCTGGGATGCCCAGCAAGAACGCAGTAGTGGTACTACTACTACTACTACTACTACTACTACCAATACTACTACTACTACTACGACTACTACGACGACTACGACTACTGATACTACCACTACTAGTGCTGCTGCTGCTACTACTACTACTACTACTACTACTACTACTAGGGTTTCGGACGTCACCTTCCCCATTTTACGACGGAGTTGTCCCGTATGCAGGACTGCATGAAACCAACAACACTGTGACGGAACTCGTGCACCCGGACAGTTGCCCAAGAAAAGGTCCTTGTACGGGAGAGTTCTCTACAGGCTGGTAAACTAGTGTGGCCATTTCTCTTTGGAGTGCATGGGGTTGAGGCACGGCATTTAAAGGTTTCCGGCTGGTGGTGCAAAAATGGCATGGCTTTTGTGTGTGGGAATTTGAAAGCGATTTCCACCAGTTGTTCAAAATGTCTTGGCCCCTGACCTGTCGCATCCCAAACATCTCTGACTCGTCTCAGGATGTGGGCGACTACTTTCGTTGGGCCGCCCACGCCCGTCAAGAAGGAGTCTTGACTGTTGCGGTGTTGCCCAGGTTTGGGATGCGTTTTATATTATAAGTGTTGCCAGCCCCAGAGATGCTTTCGGCAGGCGACGCGCTGTACCTCAAAGACTGGCACCTGGTAAATGCTTGCCGCTCGCTTGGGCTGCAGGTGCAGTGCCGTCGCTTTCCGAGAGTCCCAGATGATTGGACCCTTGCAGACAACATCAGTTGCAGCACATGTACGTAGCCTGTGCATTGCTTCGTATTGCTTGCAGAGGTATCCTTTGCACAGCTCTTGTTGCCACGGACGGTGTGCATCATATTAGGCAAGGTTTACAACGATTTACATTGTTTGAGGTGCCATACGAGGCCCCGAGCTACCTGGCCGCGCCGGTGCATGTTGCTTGGCTGACCTTCAAGCCTCGCCGCAGCGAAGATATCTGAGTCTGAAGGTATTGCAGCATCTAGACGTAACTCTTGGAACCGGCACAAGAATCTGAGGATTGGCTGAATCTCTACATGGACAAGGCCACCGGCAAGGACACAGTGCTTCCATAGCTGTGCTGGGCCACGATGCTTGCAGATGCGTGTGGCAGTGCCGCCGAGCTATCTCTCTATCCGAACATGCACCACTCTTTTCAGGATGACTATCGCTTTGCCTACGTCGGAGTGGGGTGCCTTGCGGGCATACAAACTGCATGGTGCGCTTCTGTGCTTAGGTCACGTTAGCACATGTTAGCACTTAGCTCTGGTGTTGTGAGTTCGCAGCAGCACTTCTGCAACCGCACGGTCTCGGCAGGGGAACTCGCACGCCGCTGCATCACGATGTGCTGTTCTCGCACTCCTGGTCCGCAAACATCTGTGGCCGAAAGCACTGGATCTTCTATCCGCCGGAAGTCAGCCACAAGCTTCTGGACTCGTCACCTGTCACGGAATTTGCTGGAGTTCCTTTCTTCTGGTTCACTAAGAACTTCGAAGCCATGGGACTCTATCTTCAATGAAAGATCAATCTTGACAAGTTGAGGGGGCTTCCCTAAATTTTGCTAATTTGCGAATGTACCTGAGGTCTAGATCATGCATGTGCTGTGCTTGGTCGACATTTGCGTGTACGACTGTAGCAAGGAATGTGATGTGTTATTTGTAGTCCTCTGCAGCTTTCTGGTTGTCTTTGCCGCCTGCTGATTTGTTTTGGATAATAGCTTTTTCTGCAGCTGTGATTGTCAACGTGGCAACTTGGGTGTGTTGCAAAGGCTGGGAAACACAGCAGAAAGTGCCCAGCCACAGCGTCGTACATCAGACTGGCAGCAGTACTTCCCAGGGCTCCAGGAGGCTTGGGAGAGGAGGCAGGGTGGAGTGAATGGAAGCGCATGTTTGAAGTTTTCGTTGTGCAAAAACGGTGTGATTTGGTTGGGGTGGTGATGGTGACAGCAATTCATCCATCGTCTTGGACCAAGGAGGCTTCTAACATAGGGTGACGTGAAGCTTCGGCAGAAGTTGGTGCCTGTATAGTAGAGAGGCATAGCTCTGATCTGTGAAGTTTTCCGTTGAACCTGCCAATGAATCGAATAGACAGAGACAGACAGAGAAACAAACAGACACACAGACAGCCAGACAGCCAGGCAGCCAGGCAGGCCTGCCTGGCTCCTGCCTAGCTCCTGCCTGGCTCCTGCCTGTCTCCTGCC
>BGNK01002971.1:2737-43222 GCA_003297005.1 Symbiodinium sp. clade A Y106 | reverse complement strand
GCAGGCAGGGCAGGCAAACCAGTCAGGGCAGGCAGGGCAGGCAGGGCGTGCACATGCCCTTGCAAAGGCAGAATAGAGAGGAGTAGTCGCAGTACAAGAGGCGATAGGCGACGTAGACCTGTGCACACCGAATCCTAGCAGATGCATATGCCGACCTGCGCAAGCAGCGTGCAGCTATTGGCTCTTTCCGATGGATGCCGCTTGTGCACTCATGTCTCATCCTAAAAGCCTCATGCAGTCGCCAGGTCGCCCGGGCCCCTCCAACACAGACCAGCACACACCAGTGCCGGGCCGGCTTTGTTGGGTGGGGTCGCGGCTGCGGCGGCTGTCGGCTCATCATGCCTGGGTTTGCTGAGTAGGGTGTCCCGCAGCTGTCTGATGTTGAGGTGCTGCGGCGGTGCTGCTACCCGGCCTGCCGGCACCACCAGCGAGCAGTAGGATCAGCGACAACACCAAGCCCTGCGCGCAGGCTCCGAAGGGTGCCAACCCAACTCCCTCACGGGCAGGGCTAAGGGGCAACCCTAGCCGGCTACTTTCCGGGCCCGACACACAAGAGGCCATGCTCCACATAGCCCAGCTGGTCGAACAAGGCCACTCCCACCTCGTGCCGTGGACAGGAGCAGACCCCACAGGAACAAAGCCCCCAGCGCAACCACAGCACACCAGCGGCAAGCGTACGGACACAGGTGAACCACTACAGCCAGCCAACGCAGGGACACAGCAAGCCATAGCGGCAGTCGAGCAGCCCAGCAACAGACACCAGCCACAGCAACGGTCCGCTTCGTCCGAAGCCACACCTACACGCAATCTTACGGGCCCAAAGCAAGTTCCAGGAGCTTATGCCCACCCTGATCGGGGACCAAGTACCGCTGGCCATGGAGGCCCTGCAGCTGCTGCCGGGTTGGACAACGTACGTGTGGGGGGGAACCGATCCGCCTGATCGAACAGAGCGACCTGGAGGCCACCGTCCCATGGGACCCCCCAGCTGCAATGCCTGCTTCGGCCGGGGACAGCGCAGAAGACCAGGCCCTGTGGAGACCAGCGGGCGCAGCAACAAGGGACCAGCCGCCCCAGGCAAAGCCAGCAGGGATGGAGAGCTGGGACACAGAAGAGTTACAAGGCACAGACACGGAAGAGGAAGCCTGGGGGCTCGCCAGAAGACGACGACGTAACGAAGACACGGTGGTGGACTCGCCAACGCCAAGAACCACGACAAGACCCGGGACACCCCCAACGTCACGAAGAAGGCTTCTGGAGACGGCGAACAGTGAGAGCCAACAAGGCGTAGTTGCGCTCAACGACACCACACACAGACGTAGTGGCGCATGCTGTTTAACCCCAGCCCGTAAGGTCTTTACAGGTACACCGTCGTTTGCAACCCGAGGGGATCAAACAGGGACATGTAAAAGCTAGCCACCAACAGCACAACCACCAGCACCACTTCGACTGCAGGGGCCTCAGTGAGCTTTCCCCCAAGCTTGTTGTTGTGTTACCTGGCCCCCGCCTCTGCTTCCCAATCCAATGGCCCTGCAGTCACCACAGCACACCTGCACCTGGCAGTTAGGGGACCCCGCCATATGTGTGTTTTGTTCCCCTACGCTTCTTTTACCCTCTACCTTTGCTTCCTCACCTCGGGGGACCCGCTGCCTTCACCGCAAACATCCACCAACCACCGAAGATAGAACACAGTAGCCGTGCAGCAGCCAAGTCAAACACTCGGCGACTGTAGCGTTCTCTACCCGTGTTGCCTTACGGAGCCCCACGGCTCGGGGTCCGGAGCGTCAAGGCAAAGTAAGGGCACAGAAAAGAGTGGAGGTCGGAGCAGCGAGCTGGACTAGGCGGGGGGACCAACTTACCACGGGGCATTACCCTCTACACCGTAAAATACCTTGTCACGGGGACACGTCGGCGAAGAGGTCAACCTGGTAGTCCAGCTCGCTCCTCCACTCCTAAGTCTCACACCGAGACCGAACTTGGACAACCGGCGTAGCGCTAGCGCGCAAGGGTCGGGGTTCCGTACCCCCACCCTAAACGCCGTGCAAGCAAGCAAGCAAGAGAGAAACGCCTCCAGAGAGCAGACAAAAACGAATCCCCCTCATCGAGGACTGTCTCCAATAATGACCACCACGGCGCAGTGATGGAAACCGTTGTCAGTACACTCTAGACGAGCTGGACGCACTCTCTGGTTGGTTTTAGCTAGTCCCAAACAAACAAACACCGCAAGACACAAAACAGCAACACAACAAAACAACAACAAAGCAGGTCACTCGCCTATGTCCCCACCCCCACTGAGACAACCCTTGTGTCCTCAGTGTTGGTTTCCCTTGCAGAAATTGTCAGAAAGAGACTGCACGACGTCCTACTCAGGCAAGCAGCGCAAAAGAACCATCCCTTTGACACACAGACACAGACACAGACGCAGACACCGACACCGACACCGACACGGACAAGGACACGGACACGGACACAGACACACAGACACACAGACACGCAGACGCACAGACACGCAGCCACGCAGACACACAGACACACGGACACAAACACGCAGACACAGACGCAGACGCACACACAGACACAGACGCAGACACAGACACGCAAACAAAGACAAAGACGCAGACAGAGACGCAGACGCACACACAGACGCAGACACAGACACAGACACGCAGACAAAGACAAACACGCAGACACAGACACAGGCATAGACACAGACACAGACACAGACAGCTGCGGCTACGCTCAAGATCGATTGACCACGAGCCTGAGTTTTCCGTGAGGCTGGAAGCTTTCCAAGAAGAGGGAGAACTGATGTTTGTGCCCAGTGGTTGGTATCACGAGGCAGGCCCAGGATTGTCAAGACAGACCCTGTGCGTTCAGCCGGCTCAGGTTCTTGAGGTGAAATGCTTTAACGTCGTGCACAAACGCCATGTCCATGTTTGTTTGGTGTCTCTGGCCGCCATCGCATAAAGAGGTGGAAAACCTCACCATGACGATCTCTATCAACCACAACTGGCTGAACGCTGGTCACTGAGATGAGTGGTGTGCAGTGGAGCGTTTCGTGGATGCGCTGCTGTTTTGCTCTGACCGGACACCACTAAGATAGCTGCAGTTAGCCGTGGAGGTGTAAAGTTCTGCCACACACCAACACAGAGTTATGCTCAACAGCTTCAGCCCTCTGCGGAATGAGAAGCACAATCTTATTGAGGCATCGAATGCGCCGCAAGTGTGGCACTTCCTCCGGTCCGAGTGGCAGTCGGTCCGAGAGAAGATGCCTGGCTGCCAGTTGTTCGCATGAAGTGCGCATGACGATGTACTGCGCTCATTCTGTTTGCCAC
This sequence comes from Symbiodinium sp. clade A Y106, assembly GCA_003297005.1. Taxonomy (NCBI): domain Eukaryota; class Dinophyceae; order Suessiales; family Symbiodiniaceae; genus Symbiodinium; species Symbiodinium sp. clade A. The sequence continues at coordinate 39,890 of BGNK01002971.1, read as the reverse complement.
TTGGTGTGTCTGACATGGTATCCACGCGCGTTGTTGGTTTTTCAAAGGAATTCTAGCAATCATGCAGCCAGCGTAGTGCTGCCGTTTTGACCCGACGACATGGCTTGTCTCTCCGTGAAGACTGCTCAGGATTGGAGATCTGCAAGACACCTTTGACTCTGAGGCCGACTTCCTGGAACAGTGCCAGGTCCTGATGAATCTCAGATGCAAGATGCCAGCAATGTCGTAGTAAAGCTGCTCAGAGCGCGTTCCTTGTAAAAAGGAGGTTCACAAACGAAAGGAGAGTTCCGAAGGAGGTATGTCGGTGGGTGGATGTCTGCCGGAAAATTTTTGTTGCCTCCCTCCCTGCCCCCCCTCCCTCTCTAAACCCGCCGCTGGAGGAGAGCTAACTGCGGATTGGACATCTCCGGTGGCCTGGTCAGCATGGCCACGCGCTGGTGTGGATGCAACCTTCAGCTAAATCACCACGGTTTGCGAAGATTTCGGTTTGCATGCTTTTTCCCCTGTCGTTCTGGGTGACGCACACTGGAGCCGGAATAAGAAGCTACCGTGCTTCCTTTTTGGCAGTTCGTGTCTGGATTCTCAGGTTGGCTGGAATTGCTGACCGGTGCTGCAGAAGAAGCTATGCGGCTTCGTGCAGACAACCCGGTTGGAGATGATTTGTGGGTGCTGGAGTGGGTGCTTCGGAGCGTCAGAGTAAAATCTGTTCTTTCAGGCGTCGAAGGCTACCGTCCATGGCTATGGCGGCTATGGCGGCTATGGCTAGAACTCCTTGATATGTGAGACGTTGCCTATGCTCCACCCTCAGCCGAGGTAGAGGAGAGGTTGCGAGACTTGGAGTCTGAGAAGAGAAAGTTCAATCGCTAAGGTGAGACTGTAACAGGCACTCGTGCCAGCTTTGTTGTGGTCCTTCTGCTACCATGTCTCGCAGAATGGCCTCCAAGGAGCAGTGTCTGAGAGCAGCTTGGCCGACACAGCGGCGAGGGCCACCCAGCGTTCAAGGAAGGCAGCAGCAAGCCTGGCCGATGCTCTGGGGCAGTTGGCGAGCTGGAGGAAAGCAGCACCGTGATTTGTGAGGCGTCGACTTCCAAGCCGGTGCTTGCGCTGGGATGACTTTCTGCCTGGGAAATACAAGTTTCTGCAAGCAAGGGCTAGGATGGACATCGTTGAGGAGAGATGCTCCCAACCTCCGAGCACTTGCCATGTCCATGTCTGGCATCCGGAACTTCTCCAATCTGCAGATAATGTACCTGTAACAAAACATGTTCAAAACTACGATCCGCGAAATCTCGGGCAGCTAGGGGCTTTCCTGAGCATACCCGTGTGTGCTGGCTTGATTCGTGCACGATTGCGTCTCTGTTTCCCCTGCAGCTCCTCCGACAGAAGAACGGACGCATGCGCCTAGCTCGACTTGCCACCTGCCTCGACTGTTTGCAAAGACAGCTTTTTCCGTGGTTTACCAAGCTTCTAAGTAGTGGGTGGGAAACCGAGGTCTACAAACGTCTTTCCTGTTGTGACCCATTAAGACGTGTTGTGTCAGCTACGACAGGGTCCAAGCAGGTGTAGGTGTGTGTGTGTAGCAAGTTCAGGCTTCTCCGTGCGCATTGCCAGGAAACGGGTACCCGTAGCAGCCCAGAGAAAGAGGAGAAATTCGCATGTTCATATCATAAGCATATATTATATAAACATGTACATACATGCATACAATCGTACCGATTCCAGAGGCTGCAAACTCACATCTTGAGAGCACCTGAGTTGGACACTTGAACTTCGAGTCATTTTCCTTGCAGCATGCAGGGACCTAAGGAGTCAAGGAGAAAGCACAAGATCTTTGAGAGATTTCTCGCTGCGTCCTAGCTCGACATGGCTCCGCGATCGCAGAAGAAGCCGGCCGCGCGAGTCGTTGCAAGGGCCGTGAAACAGCGATCTGGTGGCCGAGCAGCGCGTGGCTGCGAGGTTTCGGGGCGGATCAGCTGTCACAGTTCTGAGCACCTCGATCCTTTGCCAGGCTTTGAGCATTCACTGTGTGGGCGGCACTTTGCGAGCAGAGGTAGGGGGTCGGCAGAGCCCGGAACTTCAAGCAGCAGAGCCTTGCAAGAAATTCTTCCGAGAGTCCACGAGAGTCCGAGTCTTGCATGTGTTGCATTGCCTAGGGTTTTCTCGAGGGCGACTGGTCCCCCAAAGTGTAAGCCTGCCGACTGCCAAGAAGTCCCACCGCCGCCTCTGGAGCCGCGCTCGGGAGCTACTGCGGGAGGAGCTCTCGACGAGAAGGGCCGCACGCTGTGCTGCTTTTTGTGGCAACTTGCCATGCGCGACTCCGCCGTTCCGCTGCGAGGAGGGCTTGGTGGTGCTTCGCGGGCTGTTGCCTGCGGCCCTTGTGCGCACTGCCCGCGCGAGGCCAGGGGCCCGGGCCCGCCAGGGCTACAGCTGTAGTGGAGGTCGTGCCGGTTCATGCTCTGTTACTCTTTCGCTGCTCCGGATGGCCTGCAGGCTATTGCGGGAGCTATCTGCAGCGAAGGTGCTCAGGCGGCTTTGATGTTCAGAAGTCCCCAATGACTCCAAGATCACATTGGCACGACACTGCTACTCGTACAGGACGACTTGCAGGCCTTGGCACGTTGTGGCTTTAGGCCCAAACTTCATGCTTGCATCCTAGTGTATTGCTTTACGTAAGGACGCGGTATAGTCATAGTCGCTATTCCTCCCTAGGCTCGGCTCTTGCTTCCCTCTGCATGGGAGTCTCTGCCTCGAGGCCTGGGGCTGCTTTGGACTCGGCCATGGTCGCCCCGGGCTGCCTTGAAGGGGAGGTGACCACCACTGTGTCCGTCCGTCAGCAAATCCGCCACGCTCCGGAGGTGCCGATGCCCTCCCTCCTGCGGCGCTTGGACCTTCAGGCCTTGCCAGAGGCGGCAGGGATGTTTTGACGAGGTTTCTCTTGGTCTTGGGAGAGTTGGGCATGGTGGCAGGTTCTGGCAGTGCTAGAGCACGAGAACCTTTTCGAGGCGACAGCAAACATCCTGCAAGTGGACGAGGCTTGACGTTCGAGGGCTTAACTACTGAGCCATCGCTGGACCGTTGCTTCCCACAGGTAGTAACTACAGCGTACAAGTGGCTGCGGGCGGTGCCGCCCACCACTTTCACCGGCCCACACATGGACCGTGCTTATGTGGGTGAGGGCCGACGGCTGACGGCGTGGATCCCACTCGGTCCCGTGAGGAGGGGGAAAGACGTTCTCCACGAGACGAGATTAGCGCAAAACCCAGCTTCAACCTTTCGCAGGTGCGGGCAGAGCGAGCTTGGCTCGCTTTGCTGGATTCCGGGCTCGCACACGAATCCCGCAGTTATTGAGAGGTTCGGAGCTCAGCATGGGCCATTAATTGCAGAGATAGCACCGTTGTTTTTCCCCATCGAAGAGCCTCGAGGGCTAAGCGGGTGACGGGCGGTGACTGCATGTGCTCGTGTTGCGAGTCACGCGGTTTTGATTCCGTGCCGAAGCCTGCGCCCAGGTTTAAGGACTACCGGCGCGTTGGATCAGATGGAGAAAGGAGCGCACAAAAGGGACCAATCTTTTTGGACCATCTCGACAATCCACCTACCCAACTCCAAACTCACTGATCGACTTCACTGCAAAGGAGTTTAAGTCCTCCACTGCAAGACCCGGGAACGAAAGGCATCAGATGCCAAATCAATGTCAGCAGCTTCGCGAGGAGTGGGTGGCTTGCAGCCGATGCTGGCGCCCTCGCACTACCAGAAGGATGCTGGCTTGGTCTCGAGATTCGTCGAGGTAGTAAGTGTTGATTTGCCGCCCTGCAGGAGAGCAGGCCAGTCGAAGTAGGCACACTTTAGTGCTGGGAAAATGCCGTCGTGACAAAAAGCTACAGCGAAGCAGTTTATGCAAATTACACATTCCCCGGCTTTCCCAATGAGACATCTGCGGCCCTTGAGTTGCGTCCTGCTGACCTCGCCTAGCTTTGCCGAGAGCCAGTGGCAAAGCAATTTGCAAACAATCGAGCAGAAAGAGGTTGCATGTGGCGGAGTTCACACTTTGCCTCTGGAGATGTGGTTTCTGGGCAGCACTGCACTGGCTGTACAGGTGTGGTTGTCGGGCTTGGCACCGCATGGGGCACATCGGGCAGGGCTCACCTGGGACGTGAATTTCAGAAGCCCTGTTTTCAATGCAGGGCTGTCCATGCAAAAGCCCTGCGCTAGAGGCGATCTTCGGCATGGATCTTCTGCATACGACAGTTCCGAATGGCACGCAGTCATTCCGACTTTCGTGTGACACGCGCTGGCAGCCTCTGGAGGCTCCGTGGCACACTTCAACGCTCCCGTAAGTTTTAGCGCTTGAGCGCTAAACGCACTAGCAAGCTGTGGCAAAATTTCGTGACTTCAAAACTCCTCCCCACCGGAAGGCACCAGCGGGTGTCGGACTTGATCCATCTGCTTCCATCAAGAATAGAGCAGGATTGGCAGAAATAATTAGGGCATGCGAATTCTTGAACTCATTGGCCTTTCGTCTTGCTTCTTTTTTTCGCGAACCAATGTTTGCGATCAGCTTGAACGATGACGAGCAGTTGGTCTCAGAAGTCCTCGGCACGTTGGAGAGCTCAGACGCTGCTGGCAGGACCCGCCGCCAGAAGGCGTCGTCGTTGGACCTTGGCGGTGCCAACCTGAGCATCCGGTCAAGGAGAAAAAGATGGTCAGGTGCTGCTATGCTTTGTACTGAAAGCGCAATGCCAGGCGGATCGGCAATACCGTCTGCAAGATTGCATCTAAACTTCGGATTGTTGAGGCTTCGTGATTGCCGGAGTGTGCCGGACATCAGCTCATTCTGCAGCAGTACCTCAACTTGGGTAGGCACCACCGCCATAGTAGAGTCAAGCATCACAGAGTTGTGAGCGTCACAAGCACAAGAAGTAGCTATTTACACCAACGACGAGGCTCTCTTCTGAAAGTGCTCTAGCCGACCTGAGCTGCTCTACTGAATCAAGCACTACAGTATTGGTTGCACAAGACGAAAGAAGACTCAAGCTTCCACCTGCTCGGAGCTCGCATCAAAAGAGCACGTGTTTGGGGGCCAGTGTTCCCCAAGATGACTCGGCGCCGAGCGCTTTTGCTCTGATGGCATCTTCACGAGACGTCCATCCTCAATCATATTCGCAGGATGCTCCTTGGTTCTTGTGAGCTTGTCCACAGAGTCGATGGGCCCTATGCCTTCCGAGTGGCGTGCATGAACAGCCACTGGTCAACCCTTCTCTTCAACTTAGTTATCAGTCTCGGGATTTGTGCCTGCATGTGCCCTTCTAGTCCTAGCACGGGAGCTGAGGATGCTGGTCATCAGGAGCGTGTGAACAAGAGGTCCCAGTCGGGCATTGCTGCTTGACAGACGAGTTAACTGCGCAGAGCTTTGCATCATTTTGCATCCTGATTCCTGATTTTAACTCTTGGGTTAATGCCATGGCTTGCCAATGAGCAAGCGGTTGGAAGTATGAAGACTTTCTGACCTCCCCTGAAGGACGTGCTTTCCCTAGAAACCTCGCCTGACTTGTCGAGCGCGAGTGACAAAAAACTCTTCAATTCAAGCTCTCCTTCGTGCAGATTTCCATCCTGCATCCCAGTTGGCAGTATTCATATTCTTTCGTGGCATCTGCTCGTTGACGCGCAGATGTTATTTGACTGCTTCGAGGTTCAGCCGTTGATTTCTCGGCCGCCTCTCCCACGGCTGTATCGCTGTCGGCATTAACATTGACTAAGTGAGTCTTCATGTGTCGTCCTCTTGAGATGCCGTTTATGACCTGATGTGTCCCTGCACAAATCAGCCCCCGGCAGGGGCCAAAGCTCTAGTCAGGTACACACAGTTCATGAACAATGAGACGCAGCTTGGCAGGGTGGTCCTTACTTTTGCTTTATGTAGTCTGCAAGAGCTATGAACCATGATCTTAGCAGGTTCCTCTTGGGAGGGTTGCGTGATGAACTGATGTGAAAGCGGGAGTCTTAGCGTGTGTGTTAGGTTCATCACTCGGCCTTGCGTCGACCATAAGCCCTGCCCTAGCCTAGCCAGGAGTGATGCAACGCAATTCAAGTGTCACACAACATAACCACTAGGGAAACGTCTCCAGAATGAACAAAGCGAACTAGATGATCGAAGGAAAAGGGCTTGAACTGCAAGCAAAGGGCAATATCCAAATGTACTGGCGAATCCCGAAAGTTGCGAACAGGATTCAGGGGTGGGGCTTCAGTGCCTGAATGTGCAAGGATGCAGGGACGAAGAGTCGCCTGGGGCTGACGGGATGATGATGTAGCGTAGGAGGATGAAAGACAGGTTCGGTCATGATGAGGGCAGTGTGAGGATGACAATAACGACGATGGGAACGACAACGACGAATGGCGTGAGTCAGGGCGCTGATTACCGTAGTCATGATGATAAACATTACGATTGTGATGAACATGGTACTGACGATGACTGTGACGCAAATTCGTAGGTGATGATCCCACTGGTGATGGTTATGCGTGAGGTGCTTTTGGTGAGGATGACAGTCACGCTTTGGAGAGTTGTAATACGGGGCGACTGTTTGACGAAGGGTTACGATTGCGAACGTGTTGCGAGAAAGGGACGCTGTGGGTTCTAGATTTTCTTCTCGCCATAGTCTGCAGCTGATTTCAAGTCCATGCTGTCGCGCCTGTGTTCCCTTTGCGCGGGAGTTGAACTTTATGTAGTCCCCGCACATGTCAGCCACGTGCATTGACGGACTGCATTCGCCCAGCTCTCGCTGTGGAGAAGATTAAAATGATGAGACCTCTTTATTCTGCTGCCCCAAGCTCCCGAAGCCTCCTACGACATGCCCGCACTTGAGGTCGGACGGCCAGCGGAGCGTCAATTTCGAGGAATCCGAGACATCCCCCTTTGAAAGCCCGGATGGGCAACTTTCCTCTGCTCGTTTCGTTGACTGACACTTGCAAGCCAGCGATCCAGTCACCCATCTGGGATTGTCTACTATTTGGAAGGACAGGCCCTTATAGACTTATTGGCTGTGAAGAACAAGGAACACCTTCTCTTGCCCGTAGCAGAAGGCGGCATGATGCTTGGAGGTTGCAGCACGACGAAAAGTCGATACTCGGGGCGTCCAGCATTGTGCACTCTCGTGGCTGCCACGAGGACTCGCCAAACCAGCGCACGCCATCCTCAAAACGCGTCTATGACCTGCAGGACATCGGATTTGATGTTGAAAGTCAGGACAAGGCTTTTGATGGGCTTCGCTCGTAGGCCTTCAGCGTAATTGGTGGGCTGCAGGATTTGCTGAAGTGGTTCGAGGACCTGATGCACGATCCCTGGCTTTGGGTGCCATATTGATGGAAACTCTCGTGCCACTAACGGATAGTTCCATAACGAGGTGCATTATGTGCACTGGCAAGCACGCCAACCCGAGACGAGTGCCGTTTGATTTCTCTTCGGATTCACCACTTGTTTTGAAGCTTTTGGGCTCTCAGTTCAATGCAGAAGTTTGATAAGAAACTGCTGCATCCCAGAGTTGTTTGGCCGAGGGGCTCTAGACGTTTTGCTCAAACATCAGGTTTGAGCCTGGCATGTAGGGTGTTCGCGCCCAATCCAGCTGCGAAGTTGATCCGTGCAGAGAGCAGTTTGTCTTCAGCAATGGATGCTTGCTGCATACACTTATTGCAGTGAAAGCTTCTGTTCATTGCAACTCGAGCCAAGGAGTTCCAGCAAGATCCCACCGAGCACCCGTCCCTGTCCAACGTGTTGGGGCCGAACCCGTGGAATGTAGGCACGAACTGACGGTACAGAATACAAAGTGCCGTACCAGTAAGACAGCAAGATTAGTTTCCGGACCGGTAATGGACCAGTCCTCGTCTTGTCGATGCCAGGCTTCATCCTCAACAGAGGGCTTCCAGAGCAGGTCATTCAACTTCTCAAAGCCTTTCAGCGCAGCGTCGTTGTGAAGTTTCCGAAAGCCTACTCCTTGGAGGAGGCATGTCTGGAAATTTTCTGATTATTGTTTGGGGACAGGGTTGAAAGGCAGGCTTCGTCAACTCGAGGGATGGACGCATCGAAGCCGGCACAGGCAGTGATGCCCGCGGCCAAGCGCGGAAAGCTTCGGATGTGCAAGCTTTGCCTGGAATCGGTGGGCAGTTGGTCTCAGATCAGCCTGGTCCACGCTGCTTGTCTGGATGCGGTCGCGTAGTTATAAAGGTTACGAGCCTTGAAGCCTTGTGAATGTTGGAAGTTGCTGGAAGACTGAAAGGCTCCTGAGAGGCAAATCCCTGGGCACAGGGATAGACCTCCTGAGATGCGGTAGTCCGCTTGCTTGAGGTGGCAGCGTTCTGCAGCCACGAGCGCTTGGAGCAGGATCTTCACCTCATACTGAGCTCTTCGGTCACATGTGTGGGAAGGGTTCTATCTGCGGTATGTTAGGAGTTCCATCCTGCATGTTACTAGCCGTGCTTTCCTCAGCTGCCGCAGAGTTAACTTAACCGCCGTGGTAGCTCATTATGAGAAGTTCAGAAGGTCAGATGGCACGTCGAACTTTCCTGACCTTCCCTTGGTGCGTTAGTTTCGTAGGACCGTAGGAATTGATGGGCAGGTGTGCAGGATCTTAGTCAGGGTATTCAAATCATGGCTCATGAAGCAACGCCGCCATCATGCACGAGGCCTGAAGGGCAACATCAACGCCCGTGCACTCTTCGATGTGGAGCTCGATTTCCCGCGGGAGCCCGTGAAGGGAGTGCTTGTACTGTACACGGCTTTTGCATCTGTGGGCTCTGGATGCATGACCTTACTGAAAGTACGAAGCTGCGAGCCAAGCGGTCAAAGGGGTAAAAAGAGAATTGAGACGCGTCCGAGAGGCTGAAGCAAAGGAGTAGAGTTCCCTAGCACGTGACCAGCTTGGATCCATGCCTGCAGGAGGGCTTGATCATCAAGGAAAAGGTTGTATGCTCCGTTTTGCCGCAGCTTGGTGGTGACAAGGCTTCCACAGGCTCCACTCTGCTTCTGAGCCGTCAATATTTTGTCCCTCAATCCACCGAGGATCCACTTCGCGGTCTATGCCGGAAACGTGCATGCCGTCAAGGTTTGGAAACGTGGGACCTGGGACCTAGGATATGAGCTGTCTATTGCGAATAGAGTATAATGAGCGGTGACAGTGATAAGTGAAGACTATGCCGATGAAGATGACGGCGATGATGCCCGTGCGTGATCTCATCATGTTTTTGCATCCTCAGGGAGTAACACTGACGCATAGAAGATTTCACAAACAATCATTTTTTAGTCTTCCGACGCCGAACGTGTGTCCGATGCTTGTTGGGTTTCCGTGTACAAATATCGGGGAAGTGTGAGTGGAGGTGCTCATGCGGTGCCGAGCTGCGGTGGAATCCCGGAATCTGGGCACGAATTTGTTCAAGCTGTTAACTCTGGGCCTCATTTTCCAACTTGGTGCCTGTGCTGGTAGCGCTGATGCTGCTGCTCCCATGGGTCCAGGGGCCCAGGCCAGGACAAGTCTGTGAAGTCAGAAAGCGCCCAGGGCCACCTTCGATGCTGTCCCGGACTACACTCCGTTGCACCTGGCGACAACCCTGTGGGCCAGGGCAGGGAATGATGCGGTGATTCAGCACCAGGCCAGGCCAGGATCAGCATAGGCAGAGCCTCCGACCCGACGTATGTTGGTAGTGACGGGCTCGACTCGTAACAATGTCTGAACATTTCAACTGCTTCAGCCGAGATTTACGGGGATGCACAGAGAAAAGCTCCAGTGCCAGGAAACTGTAACTGTAAGTTCGGTTGAGCGGAGCTGAAGGCTATCCGTGCGAGGATATCTGAGAAGAGCTTTGTGCGGAGGTTCTCCTCCTGGTTAAACCTCTTTCCATGGAAGGTGGTGAAGATCCTCCTGGAAAATACTGCAGATCCTACTACAATGGATCTCAGCGGGGCGACTTGCAATGATCTGAGGTGGCGTGGCTGCACCAGCTGTGGCGCAGCCATGACAGTCGTCGTTTCTTGGATACCGAACCGTAGCCGGTGCACATGCTGTTTCCTGGCAGGCCACAAGGAGGTGCCAGTGCGAGCACGCTCAGAAGTCTGCGCTTGCGCAGCATCGGCATCAAAAGGGGCATGGTGGTCGCAGCTTGGCATCGAGCTATTTTCGAGGCCTTGTGCATTCTGACTGAAGCCCACGCTTGCCATAACAGAAACTGCCAAGTTACAGCGACATAGATTCGTGGATCAGGCATTGAAGGGTACTATGCAAGTTGAGGTGCACATGGCTTTTTGTTTCGATGTCTGCTTTAATCATCGAGCCAGTGCAGGGCTTGCAAGCCGAAGCACAGGGAGAGAGTGGGGTTGCCGGAGGAGACGGCAGCTTGTAGAAGGTTTTAGTAAAAACAGCCAGAAGGTTCATCCGAAATTGCTCGCGAGCATTGGGGATCCCTGGCATGACCCTGCCTGTTCCTGCGAAGGAACTCAACTTGGACGCGATTGCCAAGAAAGGGCCAAAGGCAAGGTTGGAGGTGCGCCAGTCGCGGCCTCGGGAGGGTTGGGAGCCGGCGCCTTCGGTCCCGAGACACAGGCAGCTTAGGCCCTGATACTCAAGACACTACCGGGTAACCACCGGAGTGCCTACGGTGTCAGTGATCACTGCAAGGTTTCTGGAGACTGCAGATGCACGTCGCAGCGAGTTCGTGGTCACTGCAGATGCAGAGGAGCGAACTGTGCATTTAGGAAGGAGCGTCCTCGGCAGCACATGTGGAGTGTGGCAGAAACTGCATAGGACCCTCACGAAGAAGACGATCTACTGCAAATCTCGCTTCTGGTCAGGCCCTCCCGCCCGTCCTCCCACCCCCCCACCAGGCGGGTGATCACGACGGTAATCACCAGTGATTCCCTGCGAGGGACGGTTTGGAGGAAAGCAGGGTGCTCAAGATCCAGCAGTGTTGCGTGTCGGTGCTCGGCTGCTCGGCTTGTGGTTCGAGCTTGTTTGTCTCTCCACACCCGAAATTGTCGTCTTCAAATCTAGTTGAGGTTATCGATTCTTCCAGTGCTGCCTTCGACAAGTGCTGGACTCTCTCTTCGGGACAGTACAGATGCCTTCTCCGAGGCCCGATAGCGACAGCCTCTAGCTCCAAGACTCTGTCAATCTCCAGGTCCATGATGGATTCTCCCATTATCCGGTCACGAACTCTGGAAGAAGAGAGCGCTGCGGCTGAGGGGTCCCTGACTGTCCAGGCGGGGCAGCTAGGTGCGTTGAACTGTTGACTACTCATCCGCCTCAGCTCTGCACGTGCTAATGCCCCTCCTGCGTGTCCGCACATGCCATGACACCGCCGCGTGCGAGGATTGACTTCAGCTCTGGCTGACTATCGTGTGACAGAAGATATCAGTACAGTAGCAGAGTACCACAGCCGTTTGCGATTTAGGGTAGGACTTCAGATATCTGTAGCGAAGTTTGGTGGCGCCTCTGTCGATATAACACGACATAGCACGTCTATGCTCTGCAGGACTTCCGTTTGGGTGGGCCGTCGAAGCGACGAGCCGTTACCATCGCAGACTTTCATGGCGAGGATCCCGAAGTTTCGGGCTCAAGACTTTGGAATGGTTTGCAGATGTCGGGCCAGGGAATGTACGGGCTTCTACATGTTTGAAGTGTAGGCTCCGTTGGTTAGTGTTGTCCGTTGGTTCGATGTTGACGTGAAGATTTCTTTCGAAATCTGCCCTCACCCTGTGATAGGACGTGATGAGCGATCCAGACCTGGAGCCCGGCATCCTTCCAGACGTGGTGACTTGGCATCCGATCACGAGGGAGGCCTTCAATTCATGATCTGTTGACGCTGGGTTTTGTGTAGGTCCACCTCATCATGTGAACACTTGTCACGACTGGGTATGGGCTGGCCAGGTTCTGACGGCAGCAGTTTTGAACATGGCACGCCGACGCCTTTTGCCGTGAGGAAATCGAACACGCCGTGAAGATGAAGCTGAGCAACCCGCTGCGCCCAGGAAAGTTTTACCGTATCTCGGCATTGAGAGACCTACATACATTGCTTTTGCGAAGACCTGCCAGAGGTTTAGTGCTCAAACTTTCCTCTACCTTCGGCCTCGATGATGGTGATGACGATGCTGGTGCTGTTGGGGCATGGGCCTGGAGACATTGGAGCTCAAGGGCTTCAAAGCTGGAGGCTTGAAGTGGGGACGCAGTGTTGGCTGCATTGCCTGCTGGTGCGAACTGCGCACTGTGAAAGCCTGTCTCTTCTCGTTGAGACGCAATCCATGGCCTGGCCAACTAACTAAGGCACACAGGTGGTAATGCACGTTTGCTAGCGAAAATTGCTGACTTCCAATGCTTTCGTGCCCTTGCATTCTGGGTGATGGCACGGCAGAGAGAGGGAGAGAGAGTGCTGGAAGCTTGTCAAGCAGACTTCATGGTGAATTATGTTAATCAGCCTTGGATTGGTCCTCAAGCTAGCCTTCCGGAAACAACCATATCCCGACTCATCTTTCCGTCACAGCCTTGCCCCGTTGTGCGGCCAAGATGACCAGTGGAACCAAGGCAAAAGAAACCGAGTTGCCGAAGGTTACTTGTTGCACTTCGCCATTGATGAGATGGTTCGAGAGGAGGACGGGCTCAGCCCACCAAGTTTGGGGCCAAGGTCTCTTTTGTTGGCTGTGGCGGGCTTTGCATGGTATCGACTTTTGTAGAATATAGTGCCTCCTCGTTTCTGACCTGTGAATGCAGCTTCAACGCCTGGATCAAGGCTGGCTGTCTTACTAAGACTGCACAAGTCATTGTGAACCAACGCTGCTAGAGAGGACAGGAAGTGGAATGTTGCCGCAGAGGACGTCCTGCAGCCGCTCGGTATCCCTCTAGTTATGGTTATGGCTCTTCTGACGAGGGCATGCGTCGGGAGTCGCCAGAATACCGAAGGGTAGTGGTGATGGTGGTTGCATTGGTGGTGAGCAGCGGCAGCAGTGAAGTTGGATGCTGACGGCAGCAACAACTGGTATTGCCGGCGCCGGCAGGTACAGTAGCATCATTAGCACTCGCTGCAATAGCTTTACGTGTCCATAGCACTACTACTTCGTCGCAATCTTTTTGTCGTCGAGAATGTCCAGAGGAAGCACGTCTATGGTGGATGTGTCGTAGTAGTGGCAAGTGGAGAGTGGCAAGTGGCACTTAGTAGTGGGAGTAGTCGCAGTAGTAGTAGTAGCAGCAGTAGCAGCAGTAGCAACAGTAGCAGAAGCAGTAGCAGGAGCAGGAGCCGCACCATCACCAGCAGCCGCAGCTGCAGCAGCAGCAGCAGGAGGAGGAGAGTAATAGAAGTAAACGTAGAAGCAGAAGTAGTAGTAGTAGCAGCAGTAGGAGTAGGAGTAGGGGTAGGGGTAGGAGTAGGAGTAGGCGGAGTACTAGTACTAGTACTAGTAGCTCACGCCCCCACCATGATCCAGCCGAGCCTGCTTCTTGCAAGCAGTGGATCATGGGAGGTGGGCAACCTCGGATGCGAAAACACTGCCAGGCTCGAATTTCCCAAGATTCCTGAAACCTGAAATGCAAAAGTAATAGGAGAACAGCTGTACCATGTACTCATACATGAGCCTTCAATTGCTTCAGTTCCCAACTGTGCTCTTGCTTCTTTCATCGAACACGGTCATCGTTGTTGTTAAGATCACCTTTGCTGAATAAAAGAAAGAAAAGAACAGCTGTACTTCATAATGTTGAAACCTGCCTGTGTTTGTGGATGCTTTAGAACGTTTTGTGCGAATGCACATGTTCGTTGAACTTTACATCATGTTTAGATACTGTCGAGTTCTTGTTTCTGCATCGAGGTAAGATCTTGCTAGCCGTTTAGACTCTTGCCCGTTGCTTGAACGAAGAAGAAGTATTTCTTGTATTTTATACTAATTCACAAACTAAAGACTTAAAGAAGCTGATAAGCTCCTATATTTCATATCATTACATACATAAAGTGAGTTCCCCAATAGTACTGTCTTGCCTTATCACTTTTGGGGTTCCCTTATTCAAATTGAATACCAGGAAAAGAGGAACCATTCAGGCGACACGAGGGAACCTGGTAAATGAGCTTCAATTGATTCGATTACTGGCGGTACTAACTCTTCTCTCATGGAGGAAAATCATAACCGAGTCAAGGTCAGCCTTGCTCATGAGGTAAGTCAAGTGTCTTATTGCTTTCCTTAAAGCATCATGGGAAAAGATGTGTTTCCACCATTTCTCGGAGGCAATGAGGAGAGGTCTGGAGCTGCTTCATGCTGCATTCAAAGATGGCAGGATCTATATCACTTGTGCGAGTAGCGCGGTGCAACGGAGCTCGATTATATGTTCTGAGCCAGGATTGTCGTCTTGCATCTTTGACAGATAAGAAAAACAGCAAATATGTTGAGAGGTACAACGATGGCTTTCTAGATACATGCTTGTCTTAATTCCCGCGAAGTATAAGGCGTAAGAAGCTCGACATACTTTACTTGTGACCGAATGTATTTGGAGTTTGGTGGAGGGAGACCATTTCTTTCCCTTAACACTCAGATTTAACTATGTGGTATTGGTAGATTGTAAGAGCTCGTTGAGTTCCAGCCACGGAGTTCCAGTGACTGATAAGGGGCAGGAGGCTTATTGTGTTGCTTTGTGATGAACCAAGATTAGAAAACAACACCACCTGAGAAAACACAACTGAGCTTCCCTTGTCTTTTCTAATTTTGAAGATATGAAGTTGTGCTAGGTTCCCTTGAAGCATGAAGATACCTGGAGGTTCCTTTCCATGTCTTACAAGGAGCCAGGCTTTATTTTTTGTTTTATTTATAGATAGGCAACACCCCTTTTTAGTCTTATTATCTAATAAGCCGAACATACCACTGGCATTTTTGTTTTCACTGAAGAGTTGTCCTCACCACTTATGGTATGAACAGAAGAGAAGCTATGTCTATTCAAACTGTACATCTTACGTAGTTCGACAAACTCAGAATCCAGAACCAGAATCTGTTTCGGTTTCGGCTTGTTTACCTATGATATAAAAGAATAAAAAAGTCAGGTAGACATGTACATGAAGTGCAGAAAACACTGTAAATACCGATAGATTCTGACTTTAGGAGTAAGCATCTTGTTACATAAGATTGTACAGGACTGCTTGACAAGACGACTCGCCTGGATCATGGGGGCGTGTGACCTACTAGTACGAGTACTAGTAGTACTACTACTGCTACTACAACTACAACCACTACTACAACAACAGCTACTGCTACTACTACACTACTACTACTACTACTGCTACTACTGCTACTACTGCTACTACTGCTACTACTGCTACTACTGCTTCTACTACTACTACTACTACTACTAGGACTCGTAGTACTAGTAGTACTAGTAGTACTAGTATTCGTACTAGTAGTACTTGTACTAGTACTAGTACTAGTACTAGCCGTACTAGTATCAGTACTAGTAGTACGAGTATTAGTAAGGAGAAGAAGTAGCACACGTAGCAGCAGTAGCAGAAACAGTAGCAGGAGCAGGAGCCGCACCATCGCCAGCAGCCGCAGCTGCAGCAGCAGCAGGAGGAGGAGGAGTAATAGAAGCAAAAGTAGAAGCAGAAGTAGTCGTAATAGTGGTGGTAGTAGTCTATTAGTAGTAGCAGCAGTAGTAGCAGTAGTAGCAGTCGTAGTAAGTAGTAGCAGTAGCAGCAGCAGTAGCCGTAGCCGTAGCAGTGGCAACAGCAGTAGCAGTAGCAGTAGCAGTAGTAGTAGTAGTAGTGCTCGTACTAGTACTTCTTGTATTTGTTCTTGTCGTTCTTGTATTAGTACTAGTAGCAAGGAAAAGAAGTAGCACACGTAGTGTGAACAGTAGTGGTAGTAGTAGTAGTAGTAGTAGTAGCAGTAGTAGTAGCAGTAGTAGTAGTAGTAGCAGCAGCAGCAGCAGTAGTAGTAGTAGTTCGCGTCGTAGTAGTTGTAGTATCATAGCTGGAGAACCACAGCACCTGATGCAGTTTTGTCGCTTCTCACTCAGTACATGATGCTCCGTAATTCAGCCGCAAGGAGCAGAGCCCGCTCGCTCTGCCAACAATGAATTGCTGTTGATGTTGTCAAGGTTGTTGCTGTCGTTGGTGTTTTTGGCTGTTGTTCGTTGTCTATCGTTGTTGTTCGTTGTCCATGGTTGTTGTTGATTGTTGTTTGTTATCGTGCTTCTCGCTTTTGGTTGTTGTGGTTATTGTTGTGGTTACTTGTGGTGGTAGTGGCGGTGTTGTAGTGGTAGTGGTAGTGGTAGTGGTAGTGGTGGTTTATTTGTTTGGGGTGGTGGCGGTGGTGGTGGTGGTGGCGGCGGTGGAACGACCACGTAGTTAAGTAGTTGATAGTTGATGAAAGATCAGCTGTCCAACTCTGTTGCCACTTGATTCGTGCCACAACGGCTTACTTTCAGCTAAGTTTCCAGGTGTGGCAACAATAGAAACCTCAACAGCAGTCCTAGCCGAGGTACATCGTTGCAAGTCGTGCCGACATCCATGCCAAAGCAGATGTGGAGCGGCGAACCAACGCGAATGATACCGGGCCAAGAATTCAAATAACAAAGCAGGCATCCCCAAGATCAGCTTATGGGCAGGTTGGCTTCTCGGTTTTGGGCACAGTGTCCTCTGGGATGCTGACCCGAAGGTTGGGCCTTTCCACCCCAAAGGGAATGGTGCCAAGGAGTTCTGCTGTGTTACCGGCATGCACATCGCTGCGGTGGGCCACTTGCTTCGCATCGCCTCGCATCACAGATCCTCGTACTGCCGACCGGTTCTCAATCGCGCTGAGGCCATTGCTTGCCAGCGGCAGGGGTCTCAGAAAGCCTGCATGGGGGTTCAGGATGCGAGGGAGTACTGCGCAGCGTTGCTTCATGGATGGAAATCTCTCCCCATGTCGCTGATTTTTTGGGGCCTGGGTGACAGGTCAAAGCCCTGCTCAGCCTGGGCGCATCTATCGCCGCACGCCGGAATCAGCTTAGATGCACAGTGCTGGAGTCAGAGTGCTTCTCGAAGCCACTCAACTCTGTGGTTCGCCTGCCAAACAGCCCCTACTGCAAGGAGTCAGCGGCGGTCTTTGACGGGATCCCATGCTGGACGCCCCTCTCCGATGCAATTGTCTCCAGCATCGACTACAACCACGCCACGCGCAACCCCTCTGCGCCCCACCCTTCGATCAGAGGTGCGAAGGCGGCAGCTCGAAGTCTGAAGAGTTGCAAGTCTGTCAGCGCATGGCCCGTGTCTGGTGCCGGAGTGTTGGTCAGGAATCTGTAGCTGTCATCCAGCACCTTCTGGAGCAGCGCGCCAATCCGGATGGATGCGGCGGTAGTGGAGGCCTTACCTGTCTTCACCTGGCCGTCGGCAAGAACTGCGACACGGAGCTGATATGTCTGCTGGTGGAACACAGCGCGGCCGAAGCCCTAGAACAAGCTTCTTTATCAGTTTCTGTCAACGCTTCTGGCACAGAAGCTTTGGAATCTCCAAGCCTCCGCTCCGAGGACGTTACGCTCATGACGAGCGAATGGGTCCGGGCCACCCGTGCCCACGGCAACCGGGGGTGGGACCGTGGCTTGACACCGCTGCAGATCCTTGGAATGAGACTTCGCCATCTGCGTGTGACGAGCTCCTCTCTGCCGTAGACTTGGTGACTACTGGGCACTGAGGATTTGCGACTACGCAGACCAGGCTGGCGCAACTACTGGCTGGCATATCCGACAGAACTTTTGCTAAAGCGAGTGAGCATCTTGCTTACGACGACCTTCACAAGAAGTGCTTAGGGGCCCGTAAAGTTCGCAAAAGCAGACTGGAAGGCAACTTACATCCAATGCTCTCCCAATGCACGAGCAGTGTAGCAAGAGTACAGTGGCATGAGGGGCCAGAATACAAGAGCATGCACGAGAACGCACGGAAAGCGAGCGCTTTGGCAGTCGTGTAGCATACTGTTATAGAAGTAGCCATGCCTGGGAAGAAACTGCAGAACATGTCACATTCATGATGCCGTGCTAACACAGTTCAAGCCTTGGACCCCAAGCACAACGGCTCATGGATGGCTTTCCTGGGCCCTCTGGCAGGTCTACTCTCAGAAACAAAGGAGCGAGGCCCGAGAGCCGGGAGAATCTCGTTGCGATATTCGCTTCCAGGATCTTCTCCAAGTAAGCCATATCCGATATCAATGCTGTTTGTAGGAAGAGCTTCGGCACGACGTGCAGGTCATGGCGTTGCTAGCTCCCTCGCTTCGGGGTGCAAGCTTCCTCCTCCAGGTGCCAAGTCTCAGAATCATCTGGTCGAAGCTCAGCGTTGTCGCTGCTCCCTGGAGGATGTGACCAGCATGGCTGCCTTCAGTGTCAGTGGCGCCAGTGAGCTTGTAAAGCGTGTCCTGGACGAGTCCAACAAGGCTTGGGGGCGAGTCTTTGTTGGTGTATGTTCTCATCCCTCCATTCCTCTGTGTCCTACCAGGATTCCGGCGGCACAGCTGCGCGCGCCCTTTCGACTCTCAGGCTGCGTGCCGTCACAGGTGCCCGCTCTGCCGAGGGCCTGGAGCCAGTGGACACCGAGCTTTCAAAGGGCAGGGGGACATCGGACTGTCGCGTGATGTAGATCGCTCGGTTCTGCAATGGATTTGTGCGTTGTGGTTCACGGTCGGGGATGCCAGTGTTTGTGGATGGAGGTCCTGGGAGACCTTTTGCGTCGCACTTAAGGACAGCATTGCAGAGCTGCTGGAGATTGCACCGTCGATAGCTATCTCAGTCCTGGATGAGCTGCTCCTGACGGAACCAGCAACCTGATCGGATAATGATGACAGGTTTGTGGCCAGGCATTTCGTGTAGTAAGACTGCAGAAGAGCAGGGAATTGCACAAGAAGAGCCGAAAGCATTCGAATGCACGAGCACGCCAGTAGTGACACCGTAGCGCAACAGTCGTATGAAAAGCTGAGCACAACCAATCGGCCACGGGGACGGGAATACTTTCTCCTGAGGCCCGCAGCAAACAAGTGAACAGCCAACCAAGGCTGTTCCTCCCTGAGCAATTCCCTGTAAGCGTTGAGAAAGTGTGTATAGAAGCCTGACCACAAGATGACGGTGGTGCTGGTGACGGCACGGGCACGGGCCGACGTGGGGTGGGGGAGGAGGCGGGGCGGGCGGAGGTGGGCTGAAAGGGCGAAGGGGGGGGGGAAAGGCGAGGGTGAGGGACTTACCATCTCCGCACGCATGGCCACATGGCTGTACAAAGCCGTTTCAGATGCTGACCGCTTTCTTGACGAGGACACGGAAGATCCGCATGTACATCCCTTGCCTCACCGGGCAAACATGAACTACAAGCATCGAGCACAAGGACACTTGCAAGGGGCTGGGACAGGGCTTGTGCAACGCTTCAGCTGCACGTCAGTATTCGGAAAAAACCAGCTTTTCCCCGGGTGCATTGTGCCAGGGCTGGAGCAGCAGGAATTGGCTGGTCGGCCACTGTTTTCGATCTGCCCAACTTGTCGGTGCAAACCTCATACCAGCCTGACACAAATGAGGACAGGCACCTTAGCTTATGTGATTTGCAGCGAGTCTGTGTAGACTCATGGCTAGTGAAGCAAACGGCCATGCCCAGGCAAGCCGCAGACCAATACTATTCCAGTGCTTTTGCCAGACACAAGGCTGGGAGATGGGGAAAAGGTATTCGCAAGGCGCAATGCCGGCCAACCCTGCAGGCTTGGCCTTGCTGGCTCCGGACCCAGCAGTGCTGGCACGGAACTTTGGCCCCGAAGGCGTCTTGCAACAGGCGGGCTTCGAAGGTCAGTCATTACATCCCATTGAAGGAGGCAGGCACACAACTCCGAACTAGTTCCACCGGTTTCATGACAACGGCTGAGCCACCTTCAGCTTGGAAACATTAGTTGAGTTTGTTGATGACACATGCACGTAGAGTAGCAGCGCTCTTGGCATTCTCGCAGTGTTGGTTTGAACTGCACAGCCAGAAAGCATGCATGGAAGCCGCTCCGAAAAAAACATGTGCAAGCACAGCATCACGATGTTGTGCGATTACGAAGCTATTGCGGAAAGCTGGTGGCATTCCTGCGGAGAGCATGTTCGACAGCAAGTGAAGCCATCGATTTTGGCATCCGTTGTGCGCGAGTTTACTGGTCTCTTTCTGTTCCGGCCAGCCCCGCATTCTCCTTTAGATGCTGCCATCGACTGCATCGTGAAAGTGCATTGCACAGCACTTGTTGGCCGCGGTGCAGCTGCAGACATCAAGACCTTGCCGGGACCGTTCTGAGTTTTTCGTCTTGTTACAGTGCTTGCACTGGTGCCCGGCCAAGCATTCGACAAAGAGCTGATGGAATGGTTCCAGACTGGTTCAATCTTCATTCTTGATTCGCCCAATATTGTTTGGACAGTTCTGTGGGTTTAGCCCCGGAAGTCAGCAGACAGGGTGTAACGCAGCTGAGGTTGAACTGTTGAATGAAGCCTTGTTGGCGACTTGATTACGAGTGCCCTCGGACAGGGCGAGCCTCATGGACCCAATGGGCCTTCAGAAGGCGCCGAGTGTGATGTGTCGTCACCAGTGCAATGCCGCTAGCACAAGCTCGGCTGAGCTCGGCTGAGCTCGGCAGGTCGTGGATCAGATGCAGGCGCCGACGGCATTCAAAGGGAAGCACCAGGAAGGATGCTTGGCAGCTACAGGATCGTCTATGAGTCTATGCCCATCTGGCTACCGCCCCCAGACAAATAGTCTCATTGTACTGTTGCATCTGGTGTAGCCGGCTTTGGTGCGTGTAGTACCGTTTTTGGACAACTTTTGCTCCGTTGTATGATATGTGCTTGTTTGATCTTGCTTCAATGAGAGACGATTACTGCATTGTGATCTTCTTGTGTTTGTACACTTTCTATGAGAACACTGAAGGCTTCCTGACTCTACCATTGCCTCTATCATTGCACTTTCTGCAGCTCTAGTACACACACACACACACATGGCCTTCCTGCATCTTGCGTCTGTGGAGCAGTGAAGTCTTGCGCTGTTGCGACGATGCCAACGAGTGATTCCATGGAGATGTTGTCCGCTTGCTGTGTATGCCTCTGCACGTCCGAGGAGATCGCGACGTTTGCATCAAGGTTGACCGGCCGGGACATTAGTTGAACGTGGTTCAATGCCAGATTCGACACATTTGGCTGCAATGGGTTTGGGACATACAGCGTTTTTGTGGCCACCATGCCCTACTCTTGAACTGTCAAGGTGTTGCTGCTGTCCAATGTCCTGGATGCTCCTGAGCTAACTCATTTGGTTTTGTGGGACTGCTTCTGTCTGATTGGCTGGTCTTGGAAGTTAAACTGTCATTGTCCCTCGAATGTATGATGGGTGCGGCTTGGTTTCCGACCTGCCACAAAGTAAACTTGAATGACTAGCCTCATCAATTAGGTCATTGGGCTTGTGACTGCATGCGTTCTATGAAGGTGCGCATCATGATGGCACTCACCAGTGTCAGCTGGAGTGAGATCTTTGCAGAGAAGGCCGACGAGCTGTCCCAGAGAAGCACGGAAAGCACCGAGGCTTTTAACCGCCCAGTCATGTAATTCACGATGGGAGGTGGTCCAGGCCATACTGAGTTGTGGCTACGAGCAATTCTGCTTCCGGCCTATCACCTCGGCACTTCTTCAGGACCCGAGCTGCATGGGGTTCTTGCGGCGGTCAGCCTTCGGTAAGTAAACTGGCAGAGGAGCTCGTCCTGTTCTGTGCATTTCTGCCGGCAGCTCAGGGGAGGTTTCTGTGCTCCTTAGCCTGGTTTCTCCCATTCTCACGTGATGCACTGCAGGGCCTGGCTTGTCAGAGATCCGACAGGTTCTGGAAACAAGGGTGTGCCGTCCCGATAAAGTGTTGAGGTCTTGGTCGTTTGGATTCTGGCTCTGGGAGCCACACAAAACGGCATGGACAGCAGCTTGGACGGCAAATGCTGCTGTGTTGCCAGATCTTCCTGCAACAATAGTTTGAAGCGAGCAACGAGAAGCCACACAAAGTGCTAGATGCGACTTTACCAGCAATCACAGCATGAATGGTGTGAAATGCGCAAATACCTGCGTCACTCACATGTAGCGAGTTGAAACATGCGATCGAGGTGATATTTGCCATACTGGTGAATGAGACCATCACGATAGCTTGGTGGATGAGAGGTGCACGGTCGAAAGGCAGATTCCCAAAGCTTTGCAGAGATATGCTGGCTGATGGGTGTCGCGCAGAGTTGATAAGGCCCTAAGATCACGATTCGGATGCCTAGCAAGAGCTTGTCCAACATGGGAGCGTTGGTTGGCACGCATTCCCTCGGTGTCCAAGGTCATTTCTGCTATGGCTGGACGCTGAAGCAGTTCTTCCTTCATCCCATGGCTGGGTTTCGGATTATCCAGCTCTACCTCTTGTGGTGGCTGCTTTGGAGGAGACGGGTTGAGCTTTAGGGCTCTGGGTGCTCTGGATGCAAAGGGATCCTGACAGGACATTCTTCGGGTATGACCTGGATCACACCTGGAGGAATGACGAAGACTTGACAGATCCGCGTCTGCGAAGTGGAGAGCAGTGCATGTCTTCTCAGAGTTTTAGGGTGGAATCCGTGAAAGAGATGAAACTCCGAAACTCCTCTCTCTTCTTTCTCTTCTTGAATGTTTCTGGGCCTATGTGGCCCTGATTTTGTGCGGAGTGGGCGGCACGTGGGTCAAATGACTTGTCCCAGGGCAACAAGCGGACCTTTGAGCGCAGCTTGCTTGGAGCGAACTTGCTCTTGCAATGCTTCTTGTTCATCTTCCTGGCCAAAGGCGCCACCGTGGACGCGGGACTTTCTTGGCGAGTTGTTTCAGTATGCTGCGTCGCAGTGGCGATCCCCAATAGGCGTAGCAGACAGCCAGGTCACTACTGTAGTTGGAGATGGGGTCGGGGCACCCGCCACTGGCAGCCAAGCGTTGTGCGATACCTTGCTGTATCTTTATCACTTCCATCATTTTGAAGGTGCGTCCCCTCGACTGGAATTTGGTCGACACCTACTTGCCATCCTTCACTCGTTCCTCAGGCCGCTCAGCCACACAATCTAGGGTTAGCTGTCTTGACCACAGACGTCCTGTCCTGAGTTTGATTTTTTCAGCTCTGCATGTCACGACTCGATCGCTGAGTGGTCTCGCGAGCTAAATTTCCTCAGGTTGGGAGTGATCTTCACGGTCTTGATCTTGGTCTTTGCAAGTTTCACATCTGCGTACATCGTCATGGGCTTCTCGACATTCATTTGTTGTACATGTTGATTGAACTTCCTACAGAACAGGTCTCGACGAATGTGCTCGATGTCGGCTCAGGTTCCAAGCTGCCGCTGCGGGCTCTCATCGAGAAGGTTTATCGCGGCCTCTTCTTAGCTGATGGCGAGGGACTCGATGTCATGGAGGCGAATAGGGAAGAACACGGGCACATCCCCGAAATCCGTACGCAAAGCAGTGGGGACCTGGCAATGTGTGGTTTCGCAACATACCTCCCACCTGACTGCAGGGCGAACTTCATGATGGAGAGCTGCAGCCGAACAACCTCGACACCTACCTCACCTTGTTCTCTACGCCGATAGTCTCAGAACAGAGAACGGGCTAGGGGCTGTGGCGGCTCAGTGCTGCAAGACCAAGCAGGGCCCCTGCAAGGTGTTGTATTGTAGAGCTGACGTAAGCGAGACCCGCCAGAGGTTGTGGGCTGCAGCCGAGAGGCGAAGCCAGAGAGTGGGTAGTAAGCGGCTGGAGGGAGAGGTGCCTTGCAACCATCCACGCGGAAGGCAAACCGAGTCGGCTTGGAGTCCCTGTATATCTCATACTGCAATCTTGTCGATTGTGTGCGATTTATTACCTTGCAGTGCTGAGGTTCATCGTGACCATATGCCTGCTCAATGTCTCCATTGCAGCTGCCTGCTCGCACACATAGTCGCTTCGGTACCGCCTCCGCTCGTTTAGAGTGTCAAAGAAATCTCTATGTAATCGAAGCCTTGTGAGGCTGTTCGCCCCTAGTTCCCGAATTGTGCTGCCTAGCCTTCTTGATGGACCATGTATGCAATGACCCTGGAAGCTCGGTGCCCCTTTCGTTCCCCGGTCCCTGTTTGTTTGTACTCGCGGGCGGAAGCTCAAGTACTGCATGTCTCAAGCACGTCAAGACTTGGGTTCTGTATACAAACTTTGGACAGCCGTCGTATGAGATCCGAATGAAACCCCAGCCAAAAAGCCGTCGAAACCCCAAGCCTTGAGATCTGCAGGTGTTCACTATGGAGTACGAGGCCGCAATTAAGGAGCCTTGGCCTTGGCATTAAAGGATATTTGATGGGCTTTCGTTTAACCCTGCATAGTGTCGCTACGCGGAGGGAGAAGGCCCGTTGCTTCCCCTAGACCTCTGTCAGTGACATTTACTTGCGCCAACTTCGGGCTTCGACCGTGAAGTGCGACGGCCCCCATGCTTTGCAAAGCACCTTTGATCCGAGGAATCCTGGCTTCACTTCTGGCGCTGGCGGGCGCGCCTCTGCGCTGAGGCGACAGCCTCGGAAGGCTGGCAGAAGTGCTGCCATGCGATGTTGCAGACAGGCAGAAGAGAGTGCCTGACCGCCCCACATCCCGGCAGATCCAAAGGGTTTCTTTGGGCTCAGGTCCTTCTTTGCCCGCGCTGGCCCTGGAAATTCGAAGCGAGATGTGCTTTGTGCCCCGAGCGGCGGCGCATGGCCGAATGGTTGGAGTGGGCCGTGAAGAAGCCACGCGGCCATGTTTACTACCGTAGCTCTCCGGCAGCCTGCTTAGCTGTGAATGGCAAGCGTGGCACTCTGTTTCAAGTTGGCTTTGTTTGGCTTCCTGTTCTTGCTGTTCTTGTCATAAAGTCACCGGCTTCTTCACACTGACCGCGGCAAGCAGCACTTGCCAGGCTTAAAAACGAGGCGATGCCCATCATCCACGGCAGCCGGCTCTGCCAAAGGCCCGTTCCGCCATGGCTGGCTGCATTGAAAAGGCGGCGAATGCAGTGCTACTTGCTGCCCCCGTCTGAGATTTCGCACCGAATGTCGCAGGACATTTAACTTTTGCGGCTACCGGATGAACTGGGAGCTCCTGTTGGATGATGGGGATCTTGCGCAGAAGGACAATGATGCAGATCCCCGCCGCAAATTATTCAAACTGGCTTTGCTTTTGGCATCTTTTGGCTTTATGAAGCTCCCAGCAAGATCGGCAGCGGTATGTGCGGCCTGCTGGCTGCGCGTAATCGCTTCAAGTCTTTGCAACAAAGGACTATGTCAGAATGGTGGGCTGGCTGACCTTGGTTGGCCTGACCCTCTTGGGTTGCTTGCTCTTCTGCACCTGGTTCTTGCATGCTGTCTTTCCCGGCTTGGCCTTTGGCTTGGCCCTAACAGTGGCTCGGCTTGTGTGGGTTCTCGTCGTGAGGTAGAAGCACCGGAAGTGATCCTGCCATGACTTGTGCAGTTAAGGTGCTCAAGGCGATGTGCGCTAGAGGCCCTTACGGGCTGACGTCTCCAGGCTTTGGAGAACTGGGATGTGAGGATGATGAAGAGGAGGAGGACAGGTCCGAGAGCTTTGGTGTAGCGCATATGCACCCCAAAGCAACTGTTCGAAGTCTCGCCAGTCAACACCTGAACTGCCTCTCATCTGCCCCTGCGCCTTGGCCTAGTCTCAGTGGTGCAGGAGGAGCAACGCCGACATCCGACCGACCGCTCCCACTTTTTGTGGGTTTGCTATCGTGCGGACTACGATGCGAACGTCTGGGTCTTTTGTGTGTGAAGAAGCCCAGCAGTAGAGCCAGCATACCCTGTCGGTCCGCTTTGCTTGCTGAGGTTTTCATGAACAAGGAGGTCCACAAGGAACACTTGGACCAACTGGAGTCAAGACTGAGCACCGTGTCACAAAGCGTGGAGAAGTGGGGCGAAGAGGCTTTCTGCCAGCGAGGGACGGACTTCGCCTCATTATCATGCCTCCCGCCTCCTGTGAAGGTCACGAACATCGCACAGATCCTGAGCAGTTTGAACGACTCGGTCAAGCGCTTGGAAACCCGGATTAGCAGCACACCGCAGGCCACGCGACCAGTGTGATTCGAGGGGTCGTTAGCAAAGGAAGAAGTGATTTGCCACGAGCGGAGGTTTATCAGTTGCAGAATCAGACACGGGCCGTGAATCAGAAACTGCACATCAGAAACTGGGTGTCTGAAACCAGGGTGCATCAGAAACTGCGCATCTGAACGGCCCCGCAGCAGAAACTGGAGCTTGGAAATCAGGTTGGAGCATGGTGGGGCCGAGGGCGTGGAAGTGTGCCGGGGGGNCTGCCACGAAGACTATAAAGTTCAATTTACAATAGGTAGAGGGGCGGAGGGTGTGAGAGGCTTAAGAGTTCGGCTGCAGATGAGTTTAGGGTTTGGGGATGTTTGGGGTTTAGGGTTTAGGGTTTAGGACCTCCAGGATCGCTGGCTGACACTAAGAGCCCAGCTGCAAAAAAGACCTTCATTCCTCAAATCAAAGTGTCGTGTTACGGACATCTTTCTTATTTGTCGTGAGGCTTTGTCCCATTGTGGCTAAACCTGAGCATGTCATATGATACGTTCAACCTCAGAACCTAGCCCCGATGTTTAGTCGGCTTCAGCCCGCAATCCGGAGAGGGTGGCGGATTTTCCCGAGTTTCCGCATGACCGCATCGACCTTGCTTGGTTGTGGAATCACCAGTGCGGATTCCGAAGCAACTGTTGGGTAATCGTGGCTGTTGGTTTCTTGATGATGTCTGGTTTCCGAATCAGCTGTTCTGGTTGCCAAATCATCCGTTCTGCTTTCCGAATCAGGGCTGGTTTTTGGAATCAGTCGGCTTGGTTCCCGAATCAGCAGTTTTGGTTTCCGAATCATAGTTGGTTTCCGTTTCAGCCGTTCTGGTTGCCGATTCAATCTGCACACAGTCGTTCATCGTTACCGACTTTTCCGTCGACCGCGGATTTGCGTTGTGGAGGTTGTTTTCATGTGGTGCTCCTGTATGTGATTAGTATCAAGACCATTAGATGGCGGATTGACCTGCGCTCTCTGAAGCTTACATCTCGTACTTCCGCTTTTCGATATCTTGCTTCATCTCCCACGTGCTTGTAGTCTAAGTCGTGAAGAATCTCGAACACAACCCGTACAGTTTTCGCAGCACGTCCCTCAGTATCGCAGGCAGCTTTTACCCCGATGAGCGCAGTGCTCGAGCCTGGAAGCCTCGCACGCGCCTCCTCCGTGCCACGCGGATTGCGCAGGCCACGGGGAAGGTAACATTTTACCATCTTCGGACCTGCAGCAGTCTTGTGGTCCGGCAAGCCATCTTGGCCATGCTGTACCCACGCTTCCAGGACGGCCCTCCGCCGGATGGGCAGCATGCTACATGTCTGCACAGCGAGCTGGTTGTGGTGGTTGGCTGTTTCGAATCCCCTGAAGGCTTTGAGGATTGGTCTGAAGGCATCTTTCCGTAAATGGGTTCGAAGAGTCGAAGATCTCATCAAGCTCCATGGCACATGTCGGGCAGATTCCCCGGAACGAGAAGAGTATGCGTGGCTGAGCTCCGGTTCGGTTAGGCGTTGGGCGCCTGCTCGACAGACAGGCGGTGTGTTTGGTCCTGGCGAGGCCAAGCAGCCATGGCGACGGCAGTAGCCCGGTGGACCCCTCCTTTGCCCCGATCTTTGGGACAGGTTCCATAGGCTCGGAGCTCGGAAGGGAATGTGCTTTTGTGACAGTGAGAGTGGTGGAGCCTGGCAGGACAATGGTGACCATGGAAGCGGCCTTGGCTTGGAGGGTCTTTCGACATGAAGGCCTCGGCCATGTGGCCAACGTTCACGGACGTGTAGCCGGTAACATGTAGTTACAGTAGTTTCCTTCCAGAGTGAAGGGGTCGAGTCTTGTCGGGATGGAGTCCTAGTCCGGAAATCTGGTGTCCAGATTTCGCAAGCTTCGGGCAAGGCTCTCAGATCAAGTATCTCTCCATCCCGGAGGCATTGTGCAAACCGTCAAGCAGCACTTGCAAAGATCTGTGCTGTACCATGTTGTGGCCTTTCGGCCGTTTACTGGTTCTGACGAGCCAATACGGATCTCAGAACTGGTCCGATGGACTCGCACCCGACGAGAAGTCAACAAAAAGGACTTCACTAAGCTGCTTCGCGGGCACGGCCGCTCAGAGCTTGGCCTGAAGAGCAGGGTCGTTATGAGTCGTTAGATGTCGGTAATCCAGACAGAGTCTTGTCTGTGACCACCAGCACGATATGCGTTGACAATCAGCGTGCAGACTTGCCTGTGAGCAGAGCATCGCCTCAAGTGACGAAGGAACTTCAAGGCTCTCAGCAGTTTGTTAAGAGCCAGGATGTGAGATGTGCTGCTTGAGTGATTTGCTTGTGTTCAGCTGTATGGCTCGGGCCTGGTAGGCTGAACGGGCCCGGGCTCATGGGGCTCGGCCCCTCGGCTGCGGTCAACTCGTACAGTGACACAGTTCGCTGTTGGACCTTTGTGGCGGTTGAGGCGGGAGCTCCGCCGATGAAAGTGGAAAGGCAAGCGGGACCCTGTGCCGAGTGCCTGTCTACATGGAGAGGTCGCAAGTTAACGGTGGGCAAGGAGTGTTTGCATCCTTCAAGTATTTGGGCGGTGTCCTCGCTTCGCATGCTCCTTGGTGGCAGGGCCTGGATGCCTGGGAACGGCGCTGGTGGCGGAAGGGCACTTCGGTGGCGGGCGTCGACGAAGCCGGCCGGGGACCGCTGGCTGGGCCCGCCGGGACCCTGGCGGCACGATTCAACCGAGCTCAGGCAAGCCTCCTTCACTCAGAGTTCATAAACAGGTGTTTCAGTCTCAAAGAAAGGCATCCGCAGCGTTCGCAGCGCCGCTGTGAGACTCGACAAACTAGGGTTGAAACGTTGCCTTCTATGGGAACACCGCTCCAGCCGGGTCAGTTCGATCAAAATGGGAATCGACTGTTGACCAAGTAGGTGTGCAATTGCTGCATGCAGACGAGTTGAAGTTGCTGGGTGATGCAGCTGTCGCCACTATTCGATCTGACCAAGTTTCAAACGGAGCTGTTGGGTTTGCCTTTTGCAATAGTGTCTTCTTGCAGCCGAAACTCAAAGTCAAGGGGGGTTGCTGATCCCTGGTGTGTTAGGGGCAGATCTCAAACGCCTACTGCAGGATGCAAGTCCCACTTTGCTTGCCAGTGCATTTGAGACTGTTCTTTCGCTTGAGGACCCTAAAACCAAAAGATGCTTTCCGAGAAGTGTTGTCGGTGTAAATTTGGGATTGCAGAATGTCACGGTAGCCCAACTACCGCCCAGCGTGCAAAAGGCTGATGATTCTTCAGTTGTGGTGTGGGTACATGCTCATCAGAGGTACTCGCCTGATGAATGGTCCAAGTGTGTTGGACCAAATATGCGTGAGGTCAGGCTTACCATTTCCCAAAGGATTNATTGCAGGTTTGCTCAACACAAACCCTGGTTCCTTTGAGATGTGGGGGTTTTCTGTTGGTCATTCACCCCATTCCACCCTCAAAGCGTGCATTCGTGTAACGTCAGCACAGGCAAAGACCTTGTATGATTGCAAGGACGGGCTTCTCTTCTTCCGCGCTTTCGTGCGGAAAGGCTCCAACCCCAAGTTGGAAGATGATGTTATGGTGATTTGGACTAACAAGTTCACCACAGTGCATTCACTCACTGTAGTAGCAAACACCTTGCAAGGATTACGTGGTTACGTGGCAAATGCGCAAGGCCTGGGTGTAAGGATCGATAAACGGTTCATAGCGGCAGCGCGAGCTGTTCTCCAAGAGTCCAATGGAAAAATTTTCGAGATCAACCGAAACATCGCAGGGACTTTGCTCTTTGAGGTGCAAGGATTTCCCAGTGGTACATCGGCTTCCACAGTTGNAGTCCAATGGAAAAATTTTCGAGATCAACCGAAACATCGCAGGGACTTTGCTCTTTGAGGTGCAAGGATTTCCCAGTGGTACATCGGCTTCCACAGTTGTTACGTTGCTGTCCACATCGACAGATGAGTCTGTATGGAAGCCATGGATTGTGATACCTACTAAACACACTGCCCAGGTTTCCTCATGCATGTGGCAGGTTCGTGCTGACTGTGATCCGTCGCAGTATCGTGTCGTTCTTCCTGGAGGTGACAAGCTTATCATCTCTAAATTGCCAAGTGCATCTGAGATGCGTGCTGCTCAGGAAGCCAAGAAGCATTTGGAAACTGAAGCGGACAAGGCCCGTAGGCGTAAGAACATCCTTGCGAACTCTGTTGGAAGTGCACCTCCGCATGATGATGACTTTGACCCGTGGCGCAACTACAAACCTGAAGGCAAAGGGAAAGGTAAGAGTAAATCGCAAACCCGTGAGCGAGCCAGTGTGCCTGCTGCTAGCGATGACAGTGATTTGCGTGCCACCGTTGTGCAGTTCAGACGAGAGATTGACACTATCAACAAGCGCTTGGATGGGCAAGAGGCTAGGTTTGACCAAGTGAATCTTCGCATTGACGATAACCATGCGGAAGTGATGCAAGCTCTCCGCTCATTGGGTGCAGCAGCAACATCTTCTGATAGGAAGCGATCTCCTGAGATTGGTGGCACCCCCCTGAAAGCAATTGCAGGGGGACGCGGCCAGAAGGAGAGCAAGCAGTGATCCATGAACGAGTTTGTGAAAGTCAGTCGTGATTGTTTTCATGCGTGCAAGAAAGTTGTCAGCGACCTTCGTGAGGACACTGCTGTGATTCGTCAGTCGGTTCAGTGTTTGAAAGGTAAGCTCGATGACCTGTGCGCATTGGCTGGCTTTGAANGTTTTCATGCGTGCAAGAAAGTTGTCAGCGACCTTCGTGAGGACACTGCTGTGATTCGTCAGTCGGTTCAGTGTTTGAAAGGTAAGCTCGATGACCTGTGCGCATTGGCTGGCTTTGAACCTCCGGCTTTCATTGGGGGTGGTAACGATTCTGATTTGCAACATGCCTTGAACATCTCCTTGAAGGAGTGTGTTGAAGCTCGTGATGAGCGGAAACGTGTCCGCTGTTCGCTTATGCGTGCGATCCCTAAGGGATATTTCATTCAGGACGCTATCGCTGATGGGAACTGTCTTTTTCGCGCCTTCTGCACTGGGTACAACGCTCTCATGAATTCTGGACTTTCGCATGAAGTTGCTAGGACTTCTTGTGTCAACACAATCCGCANACTGGGTACAACGCTCTCATGAATTCTGGACTTTCGCATGAAGTTGCTAGGACTTCTTGTGTCAACACAATCCGCACGTCGTTTTCAAACAGGTTCGCCGATTTCGATCGTGATGTTTAGCTCGATGCCATGGCTCAGCTCGGCACTTACGGTGATGAGCTTTGCATTGCTGCTCTCAGCAGACATTTTGAAATCAAGGTGTGTGTTTACCATCCCTCATATCCGCCTTCTGTGTGGGGNGGACGCTATCGCTGATGGGAACTGTCTTTTTCGCGCCTTCTGCACTGGGTACAACGCTCTCATGAATTCTGGACTTTCGCATGAAGTTGCTAGGACTTCTTGTGTCAACACAATCCGCATGTCGTTTTCAAACAGGTTCGCCGATTTCGATCGTGATGTTTATCTCGATGCCATGGCTCAGCTCGGCACTTACGGTGATGAGCTTTGCATTGCTGCTCTCAGCAGACATTTTGAAATCANCTCGATGCCATGGCTCAGCTCGGCACTTACGGTGATGAGCTTTGCATTGCTGCTCTCAGCAGACATTTTGAAATCAAGGTGTGTGTTTACCATCCCTCATATCCGCCTTCTGTGTGGGGTGATGATTTCGGTGATAATCCGGTTGTCAACTTGGCTTATAATGGGAGCAATCATTTTGATGCCATTCTCGTGAAGCCCTCACGGTGTAACTCTGCTATTAACGTGCATTCGCCATCTGATGTGGCTTCTTGCTCGGGTGAGCTGTGTATTCTTTCTGTCAACGTTACCAGTTGGCAAAAACATGCCCTTTCCTTACTGGCTTCTGGTCCAGATGTTCTTTTGCTGCAGGAAACACGCCTGTCTGCAAAAGGGCAAAGAGCTGAATCGACTTCTTTGTCCGCGCACTCTCCTCCATGGCATGCCGTCTGGGGTCCACCGATGGATCCGATGCGTATTAAGGGCAAAACACAGGCTAAAAGCCTTTCTGATAAAGGTGCGCATGGTGGTGTTGCCATTGTCTCCAAAAGCGTGGTTCCCTTGGTCCCTACCGGCTTGGATTCCTTTTCGTCCCAGGCATTGCTGGATAGTAAGCGTTGGGTCACTGCTGCCATCCCTATGGGNGGTGGTGTTGCCATTGTCTCCAAAAGCGTGGTTCCCTTGGTCCCTACCGGCTTGGATTCCTTTTCGTCCCAGGCATTGCTGGATAGTAAGCGTTGGGTCACTGCTGCCATCCCTATGGGACTTACCGGAGGTTTATCTTGTCGGTTTCTTCATCTTGTTTCCTTCTACGGGATCAGTAATAAGGGCTATGGTTCGAGGTTTACTGCCAATGAGCGTCTTATTCAGCATCTGTTTGATCANAATTCTTCTCCTGAGGCAAGCCCTTCTCTGGCTCGCGTGTTGGGCACGGGTCGTTTCTTTGATCTTGCGGTGCATTTCTGTGAAGGCAATCCGCCTCCTACCTTTTGCACATCCCCCAGATGGGATAAATATTCCACTGGAGTTGGCATCACTAGACCGGATTTGGTGATCTGTAATTTGTCTGCGCTTCCTTTGATTAAGCGGTTTGCTGTGCGACGCGATCTTTCGGTCCGTAGTCATGTTGGTTTGCAGATTGTGTTGCACCGGCATCAGTCCACTCAGCATTTTCTTGCATTCAAGCCTCTCGGCTCCGCGCATGAGTCAAGATGCAAAGTCGGACTTGTTCGCTGACTGTTTGCGTCAACGACAACATGAACTTGATGTAGCTTTGAGTGCTCGTGACACAAACACGGCCTGGATTGCTCTCGCTAATGTTGCTGAGGATTTTCTGGCACATCGTTGTGGAAGTTCCTCTTGCCAAAAAGGCAGGCATCGTCCACCAACGTTCGTACAGCGAACGGTGTCTGCACCAGCCAGTTGTAAGTCTTGTCCGGATGTTGCTTCGACTGCACGTNGTTCAAGCTTGTCAGGTTCCGATCAGGTGCTTTCAGCACGCAGGACAGATTGGATTGTGAGCAGTTGTGGTTGCGTCTTTCTCCCGTGCTGCTTTCTTGTGCTATCGCCTTTCCTGATGTGTGGCAGGATTCTGATCCTTCCGTGTTGCACGCTTCACTCAGTGCCTGCATTGACGATTTCGCAGCTGATGATCGTAAAAGGCGCCTTAAAGACTGGCGGCTAAGATTGCGCGAATCTCTCGATCTCGAGCATGGTCGTGTTGCCTATCAGTGGCTCAATTCCCAACAGTTCTGAGGAAACACACGGCAATCTTTAGTGCTACCTTCAGACCGTTGGTCGACGTGTGAGCTCGTTGAGGCTGTGATGCATTCTTGGCAAAAAATTTTTAACAAAGGTTCACATGCCGATGTCCAAGCTTTCCTTGAAAGGGTTTCCCCCCTGCTTCCTGTCAATGCTTGTTCCATTCCTGCTTTGAAGGGTTGCGACTTGCGGCAGCAAGTTTTGAAGTGTAAGGCTTCGCGTGCCGTTGCGCTTGATGGTTGGCGTGTCTCTGAGTTGCACGACCTTTCGGTTGAGTTTTATGATGTCGTTGCTTCCATTTTCAGCTTGGTTGAGTCTGGGTCACCGTGGCCTTCGTCGTGCGTGCAAGGGCATGTTAGCATGATTCCCAAGACGGGTGACAGTGATNCGGTTGAGTTTTATGATGTCGTTGCTTCCATTTTCAGCTTGGTTGAGTCTGGGTCACCGTGGCCTTCGTCGTGCGTGCAAGGGCATGTTAGCATGATTCCCAAGACGGGTGACAGTGATCTTGCGGACAAGATTGCGCCTGGTGACCTCGTTGTTTCTGATGGTCTTGCAACCAGGCCTATCACAGTGCTCAGTCCTTTATATTGCTCNCGCCTGGTGACCTCGTTGTTTCTGATGGTCTTGCAACCAGGCCTATCACAGTGCTCAGTCCTTTATATTGCTCGTATAGTAGCTTGAGATTTAAGCAGCTCTCTCGCTGGAGGGAATCTTGGCTTTTGGATTCTATGCATGGCGGTCGCTCTGGTCATGAAATTTATGATTGTTCATATGCGTTGGCTGCTGATCTTGAAGCCAGCATTGTTCAGAAATCCTGTGTTGCAGGTATTAGTCTTGATAGAAGNTCTATGCATGGCGGTCGCTCTGGTCATGAAATTTATGATTGTTCATATGCGTTGGCTGCTGATCTTGAAGCCAGCATTGTTCAGAAATCCTGTGTTGCAGGTATTAGTCTTGATAGAAGGAAGTTCTTTGACCTTCTGGAATATGAAATTGGCCACTGCCTTCTTCAGCATCTGGGGTGTCCTATCCCCATTGTCTCCGCTGCTCGCAAATTCTATTCGCAACTTACTTGCAGGTACAAAGTTAATACAGCTTTTTCCTCACCNGAAATTGGCCACTGCCTTCTTCAGCATCTGGGGTGTCCTATCCCCATTGTCTCCGCTGCTCGCAAATTCTATTCGCAACTTACTTGCAGGTACAAAGTTAATACAGCTTTTTCCTCACCTTGCAGTCGTCAGAACGGCTTTGCCCAAGGGGATTCGTATTCCCTTCAAGTTGCTCTTGCCATCATGGCCGCTTGGTCGTGTTANTTTTTCCTCACCTTGCAGTCGTCAGAACGGCTTTGCCCAAGGGGATTCGTATTCCCTTCAAGTTGCTCTTGCCATCATGGCCGCTTGGTCGTGTTACATGCAGAGTCATGCACCGTCGGGTGTTGATTTGACACTGGGTAGTTTTTTAGACGACAGCCACTTCTTTGTTAAAAGCCGTTTGGTTGATCGCACATGCCAGGGTTTATGGGATCTATGNATGCAGAGTCATGCACCGTCGGGTGTTGATTTGACACTGGGTAGTTTTTTAGACGACAGCCACTTCTTTGTTAAAAGCCGTTTGGTTGATCGCACATGCCAGGGTTTATGGGATCTATGGCTGACGAGCACTTCCTTTGATAATTTGGCCGGCACTGAGACTAATTTCGATAAGTCGTTCTTTTTTGCTAACTCTAAAAAGTTGCATTCTGCAGTTGAAGATGCCATGGTGCGTGNATGGCTGACGAGCACTTCCTTTGATAATTTGGCCGGCACTGAGACTAATTTCGATAAGTCGTTCTTTTTTGCTAACTCTAAAAAGTTGCATTCTGCAGTTGAAGATGCCATGGTGCGTGTCTCCGAGTCCTTGCGGTTAGAAGGGGTTTCCAGCTTTAAGTTAGTTGGCAGTATGATCGCTGCACATGGAAAGCCTTGTGTCAAGCAACGCAATAAACGGGTGAATACGNGCGTGTCTCCGAGTCCTTGCGGTTAGAAGGGGTTTCCAGCTTTAAGTTAGTTGGCAGTATGATCGCTGCACATGGAAAGCCTTGTGTCAAGCAACGCAATAAACGGGTGAATACGGGCTGTTCTAGACTTCATAAACTTCGTTATGCCCCTGCGCGTTTTAAGCACCGGCTTCGCATGTCTGCCGCTTCTCCTCTTCCTTGTGCTTTCTTTGGCACGGAACTGCAGGACCTNCCTGCGCGTTTTAAGCACCGGCTTCGCATGTCTGCCGCTTCTCCTCTTCCTTGTGCTTTCTTTGGCACGGAACTGCAGGACCTTACCCAAGGTCAAAAGACTCAGTTGCGCACTGCTGTCTCCAATGTGCTTTGGCGAGGCAAGACCTGGTGTCGTTCTGTTGCGACGACTTTTACGTTGATCGCACCTGGCCATTTGTTGCACCCGCGTCNTCAAAAGACTCAGTTGCGCACTGCTGTCTCCAATGTGCTTTGGCGAGGCAAGACCTGGTGTCGTTCTGTTGCGACGACTTTTACGTTGATCGCACCTGGCCATTTGTTGCACCCGCGTCAAGCTTGCATTTGGCAAGCTTTCACCGTTGCTCGCCGGCTGTTGACAAGAAGGCATGATATACGTGCCTCATTTGCCGTTACTTGGGAAGCTATCCAGCGTGATCCTTCTGTTTTTAAGCAATTGTGGGGCCCTGTGCGTCGCTTACATCAAGCTGTCACCGAATTGCGTGCCATTTGGTGCGAGCCGTTCTGCATTGTAACAGAGCACAATGTACGTCTGCATTTGTTTCAAGGTTCCTTTTCGCAGTGGAAACACGATCTCCGCCATGCCTTACGTGTCATGGTTTGGGTTTCTGATAGGGCTTTTCTTAATAGGCTTGACATGCAAGGAGCAGGCGTCATTGCTTATGATGCCACCGTTTCCTTATTAAGACGCAGCGAGCGTCCCATGAGGCGTAAGCGGTACAAGCAATGTGCNAGGGCTTTTCTTAATAGGCTTGACATGCAAGGAGCAGGCGTCATTGCTTATGATGCCACCGTTTCCTTATTAAGACGCAGCGAGCGTCCCATGAGGCGTAAGCGGTACAAGCAATGTGCTCCTCTGTCCTTCTTTGAGCAAACTCACTTGCGTGCAATCTTAACGGGTGCAGTGCGCACCAATGAAAAACTTTTTAAAGCACAGTCTTGTGCTTCACCAACCTGCATACACTGCGACAGTGATGTCATTGAATCGGTTGAGCACCTCTTTTGGCAATGTCCCGCCTGGGATCAATCACGTGCGAGGTTCCTGCAAAACTTCGGTAATCATCTTGTCAGTGCTCCCAATTGCACCAAGTGTTGTGGTATCTTGTCGCAAGATGTTGTGGACCGTGGAATCTTGTCACAGCGCGAGGCAGTTGTTTTTTGCGAAAACTTGCAGAAGTGCATGGTTTCCGTCTTGTGCGCTCGTGANACAGCGCGAGGCAGTTGTTTTTTGCGAAAACTTGCAGAAGTGCATGGTTTCCGTCTTGTGCGCTCGTGAGAAAGCCCTTCGCAAAACTGTCCAGGTTACTGTTCAGGCCACTGGTCTTGTGGCAGTGTCAGGTGCTGTCCGAGGTTTCTCCGACCGTGAGCGTCTCTACCCCGGTTACCCTTGGGCCTTCGAGCTCTCGGAGTACAACTGTACTACCTTTTTTAATGGCGTGCCGCCTCGTAACTGGAGGGTTTATAAGCGAGGCTCCTCCTGGTCTTTTGGTGTGCAGCTCTTCGAGCCTTTAAT
>BGNK01002970.1:39173-73650 GCA_003297005.1 Symbiodinium sp. clade A Y106 | reverse complement strand
CCCCCCCCCCCCCCAACGAGCAGATGGGGAGGAGAGTAGGGAGGCAATTGGAACATACATAATTTCACGAATTTTCGAAAGGAAGCTTTTGCACTTAGGCACGCTTTTGCACTTAGGGGCGCTTTTGCACTTAGGGGCGCTTTTGGGCTTTTGCACTTAGGGGCGTTTTTGGACTTAGGGGCGATCTGCACTTAGGCCTGACACTGTTGGGCGACTTTTTTGAGACAGAAAGTGAAAAGGCTGCTTGGGGTGACACTTTTGCACTTAGGGGCGACCCCCTAGAGAGAAAGTGTTCCAAAGTCAAAGAACTTGCAGGGGCGACACTTTTGCACTTAGGGGTGACCCCCTAGGGAAGAGAAATCTCTGTCAAACCGCTCAAAAGCGGAATTGGTCGGGGCGCCAGCACTGCGCTGGCGAACACTCTAAACGCTGAAACCCTAAGTCCGAAAAACCTTCAATGTGTGGACTGAAGGCATAAAGCCATTTCGCTGTGGTTTGGTTCTCAGAGTCTAATAAAACCCGCAACCCCAGAATACAGGGTTTGAAGGTGTGGGGTTCATGGCATACTTCGGCTGTTAGGGGTTGGGAGACTTCGACATACGAGCCGACGACACCAGAGGTTCTGCGGAAACTCAGTAAAGTAGTTGCTGAGGGTGGAGAGTTGCCGTCCCCCAGCAGTGCGGCAAGCAGACTGGCAGTTTGGGCAGCCCAGGCTCAAGCAAAAGTGCCCCTTGCCGCTGAGCTCAGTAAGCAGGACCACCATAAGTACAAGTTCGGAAAAGAAAAGGCTGCGGAGGCGGCGCAAGCGATCGCGACCCTTCGTGAAGCCCTCAGCAGAACTAAGAAGCCTGCCAGGGGCCAAGGAAAGATCCACGTTGAGATCATCTTCATTGACACTGTTCCCACTGCCAAGCCTTTGGCGGCTCGCATCCATCACTTCTACGGCAAACACGGCCCAAAGGTCAAAGTCCAGCTTCGCGAAGAAGCTGATGGTTGCACATGGAGCAAGCAGAGAGACACAGTCAACTATGCTACGACTACAGGTGATGAGAGGTCCCAACTCCGTGAAAGCAGCCCAAGTGTTGATTCAGTTGCGCGCTCTGACAGGTGAATTCAAAGTTCTTGGCGAGAAGGGCGTTTGCTTAAGTTGACCCCCAACCTCACCATGGCGTTTGGATGCGTTGAGAGAGTGAGCCTGTCTAAATAAAACGCAGGGGACACCTGATTTGAGCGCACGGATCAAAGCCGGGAATGGGGCCGTGTCTGCCTTGGACGGTGTGTGGAGATTTCTCACCGCCTTCCGGGTTCGTGCGCTTGCGCGGGTTCGGCTTCCCGGGTGTCTTCGGAAGCGGGAGTGCCCGCAGGCACAAACCAACACAACGGAAACGGTGTTGGTTCCGGGGTTCCCTCCCAACGGGAGCAAACGTGGGTGCAGTGCCCGCGGACGGGGAGGTGTGCAACCGGATTGCTTGGTCATTGGCGTACGGAGGCAGAAGACGTCAGCGTACGGCCACGAGGACGGACGCCGGATCGTGGACGGATGGGTCGGGAAGTAATTGCACACCCTGATCCACCATCCCTCACTGCTGCTCCAAGGGCCAATCAAGCCATCGGACGGGGCAACGGAGGCTGAACGTCAGGTGTCGGACGCCAAGTCGGTCGGATCCAGCTGACGGAGCCAGGTGATGGCCAAGGCCCTGCAGCAGGCCGGGGTCGGAGTAGCCGGATCTGCGGGTGTTGCCAGTCACCTCGGGCGATCCGCATTCAGGTTGAGGTCAACAGGTCGGTAGACGGAGCACCAGCGGGCGGACCACCAGAGCCCGAGCCAGCCGCAGGATCCGTCATCAGAGTGTCACCGGACAGAGCGCCAGCATCATTTGTCAGGTTCTGGTCGGCATCGGGCGGGGGAGCCGTGAACCGCAAGGGGGTTAACCCCAAACGGTCGGCAAAAGCAATTCCCATGAGGTCGTGCAACCTCACGAGGTCCTCGGGCGGAAGCTCACGGAGAGCAGGGTCTCATCCGGAAACTGCAAAAGTTCCGCCAGCGCCAGTCGCACCGGAAGACATGATGTCACAAGGGCGGAAGGAAAGAGGATGCTTGAGAAGCAGGCTCTTTCAAGAGCTGCAACACAACATGCCCAAACGAAGCTCAAGAGACGGACAGAGCGGCAGCAAAGTCCTCTCCGGAGGATGGGGGTTCGCACTCGCCGCAGGCAGAGTGGCGATACCTGCCGGGAACAAAGAGAAGCCAAACCCAACGGAAGCACATAGAGGCACCTCCGGTCGGGCTGGGCGTGTGTGTCGGACCTGGGTCGCGACGGCAATGATACCCATCCAAAGGGTGTGAGTCGCGACCCGGCGCAGACAGCACAAAACGGACCCGCCTGGTTCCGGGCTGTCCACCAACACCGGTCCTGGCGAACGGGATGGGGAGCAGCCACCTCGTCGCAGTCCGGGCGGACCCGGGCAGGACGGAGAGCGTGATCTCTCAAATCTGAATGAAGGAGATGAGGCCATGGCTCGCACCTACGGTCGGCTACACCTGACAGGGCAAAGCACCACCGCACGGACGGAGGAAACGACACGAACGTACGGACGGCAGCAAAGCGCAAATCAAAACGAACCGACCAGACTGCGAGCCAGTGGCTGCAGCGGTCGGTTCCGTTGCGTCCTAGCACAAACATCTCCGATCTACGCTCGGTAACGACAATTAACCGACTTTGCAATAGGACAAGGGAAAAGGGCAGCGTTCTTTTGTTTGGAGCCCTTACACGTGCCTTGGCTGATTCAGCTGCAAATCACCTTGGGGTTGGCCTAGGACCTAGGACTCACGGCGTTTGAGGTTAATGCAACCTTCGCAGGACAGTCGCTCTGGACTGCACCTACTCTCCCAGTGGACTCCTCGCGCGTCCATCTGGTCACTGGCAGTGTTGCGACAACCATTGACGCTTGTGCACATGCACCGTGGCTGCAACCTGTAACACCGGTGGGAACTGCTGCAGAGCGACTTCTGGCCCCTTGACATCCTGGCCAAGACCAACACGGACCTCACACAGTCCGTTGATGATGTGTTTGCTTTGTGCTCTACGTGTGCAGGCCTTAACAGCCTGACCAGAGCGGCCAATGATTTTGCAAACCAGAGGCGTCACAGATTCGCTTCAGGTAGCAAGAAGCCCATGGTTTTTCCTGTCAACTGCGGCGTTGAACAAAGGCATCTGGAGCAGAACATCTGTAACACCGAAGTGGGTATACGCGAGGAAATTCACATCCTGGGCATTCGGGCTGATGCGCAGCTCTCCTTCCAGAATGTCTCCACGGAGGCATGTAGCAAGTACCATGCCCAAGCAAAGCAGCTCAGGGCACAACTCAGTCACCTTGGTCTGGGATTCATTGAACACTTCAGGATTGCCCAGGACAGGGTGGAGCCGAGCGCCTTCTTTGGGATTGCTGCCGTGGCCAGCCACTTCCAAGGATCGGCCTTCATCCAGACAAAACTCAACTCACTGCAGTATGATGTCGCGAAGAATTTGTTGGGTATTTCTGATATCTCCCTAGGAGCAGGTGGTCAGAGTCGTCTTTTGATGGAGCTCGGCATTGAGCAACGCCTGGCCACTAGAGTGGCCACGCTGATTGCCATCACGCGAGCCCGCATACTGTGCCAGGACAACAGTCACGGTGTGTGGCAAGCCTTTTCGGCAGCTGTTTCATCTAAGGCGGACACCTGGCTCAACCACGTGCGCATTGTTCAAGACAGTTTGGCTGTTCCAGTTGAATTTCAATTTCATGCGTACTTTCCTGCGATGCGTCTGCTACCCCAAGATCCGAAGGCAGCAGTAAATTTATGGAAAAGACAGATCCTCATCCCGGCGGCAAGTGCCTCCGACCGACGGTGGTTTCAGCAGGAGGCCACGAAATGGACAGCAGCGCACATGCCGCTGCTGCCGCCGCATGCTGGCCGAACATGGAACAGTCAGGCCGCATACTGGCCAAGAAACGTTCAATACCACTTACGCAGGTGGTCTAGCAGGCGCTTTCATTCAAATGAGGCCGCGAGGCTGCTGGGAAGCTAACGCGACGCTGGCTTGCTGCCCTTTCTGCAACTTGCCAAGTGCGACGCTGCCCCATGCTTTTTCGGAGTGTGCAGAGATCCAGTCGGCTGCACACCTGGTGCCAGCCTGGCCGTGGCTGCTTAGCTCACCAGATTCCCTGGAAGAGCCCGGCGCCAAAATCCGTCTCCTCAGTAGCATCATGGGCCTCATAAACAGAGTATCGGTGTGAGCACGGAAAGACAACTGACCGCAGATCATCAAGGGTGACTTGGCATATTCTCCGCCACTAGGTGTTGACCCACAGACCCTTCAGGGTGGAGGCGCTCGCCAGTGACGCGCGGGAGTTGACCGCTTGAAGCTACGGCGCGCCGACCTTCCTCTTCATTACCCATAGGGATTACTCACAGGGATAAACCCTGCGAGTACGAACCTTCATCCAAAAAACACTAACATCCTACATGTAAACCCTTTAGCCCACGTGTGAGGCCCGAAAAAAAACCTGTGAAATCTAAGCTCTGCAAACGCTCACACCTGTACCTTATCCCTATAACCCGCCCCCCCCCCNCCCCGACTGAAACCCCTTTGCCCCCCGGGGGGAGCCCGAAAAAAAACCCTTGAAATCTAAACCCTGCAAACCCCCCCCCCTTTTCCTTAACCCCAAAACCCCCCCCCCCCCCCCCAAACAGCCTTAAACCTACCAGTGAAGCCCCTTATAGAACCCTTGAAAAACTCTTGCGGAACCACATAGAACCCTAAACCCTAATCCTTAGAGCCCAAACTTCACACCATAAACCCTAATGAAGGCCCTAATCCTTGTAGCCTAAACCCAAGACCGCAGTGCCTTGATGCACTTGCCGAACTTGTCGCGCTCTGCGATGCTCTGGAACCGGAAACTTGGCAGTCTATTTCTTCAACGTTCTTCATGTTTACGCAGTAATTGTCTTTATGACCTCGTTTCCCAAAGTCCCACCTGTCGCATGACGAAAGACGTAAGCTTGCAGTAGCGGCTTCATGCTACAGTGATGTACTGCTCTAACGATACCGCACTGCTAAGTAACAGGATCATTAAGCAAAGTTGCGGACTCGAGCCGATCTTATTCGCACCCCAAGCCCCAATCACATTCATCTCGTCTCCCTGTCCCGAAATCCTGAACCCGACCTCCAAACCCCAAAGCCTCAAGA
Organism: Symbiodinium sp. clade A Y106; assembly: GCA_003297005.1. Classification (NCBI taxonomy): domain Eukaryota; class Dinophyceae; order Suessiales; family Symbiodiniaceae; genus Symbiodinium; species Symbiodinium sp. clade A. Next base: position 68,419 of record BGNK01002970.1, on the reverse strand, counting down.
AGGGGCCCGAAGAAGGAAGGAGCCTTGATGCCAAGGATATTCATGCAGGAACTGTTGTGGTAGCTACCTGCCTTCCTGCTTCTATGCTCCTTGTGGGCCACATGAACCGCAAGGGAAATCCCCTAAACCCTAAGCCCTGAACGCCTACACTGCAAACCGTCTGAGGAGCGGACGAAATACACTCACCCGACTTTAAGCAAAGCGTGTTGCAGAGCTGATCCTGGAGAGCGCTTACTGATGCTAAGGCGAAGGCATGGGGTATAGGGTAAAGAATGGTTTGGGGTTTAGGGCGTCAGGGTTGTCGAAACCCACTAGACCCCATATTTGCAAACTCTTGGTCTAGGCGACCCTGGTGTTGATGCCCATGTAAAAAACCAATCCCAAACGTTCGAGTTTGGGGTTCGCGTTTTTGTGGTTCCGGTGCAGGGCTGAGGGCTTGGCATTTCTACGTGTTTTTGGAGCTCCGGGGTGTGGGTTTGCAAGGGGATCTAATTAGGGGTTCGGAGTTTAGGGTTTAGGGAGTAACTATTCCGAGCCCTATGTTAAACCCTTGCCCTAAAACCTTAAATCCCAAAGCCTGAAACCCTACAGCCCCAAACCCTAAACCCTCGAAGCCCCCAAAGCCCAGCCCGAAACCCTAAACCCTAAACCCTAAAGCCATAGCGAAGCCAAGGATCCAGTTTGACTGGGCCCTGGTTGTCATTGAGAGCTCCCGGGCGCACGTCTTTGATGTTCCTGGCACGAGGATATCGGGGTTTAGGGTTTAGGGTTTAAGGGTTTAGGGGTTTAGGGGTTCGGGCTTATAGGCTGTAGGGCAGCTACGTACGGTTTGGGGCGTGTAGGGCAGGGTTTGGGGCTGAGGGTCTAAGGGATCAGGGCTTGTAGGGTGTATGGCTCAGGGTCTAAAGGGCTTTCTGGCTTCGAGGGTTTGGAGTTTAGGCCTCAAGGCCTCAGGGACCCTAAGCTTTAGGATTACTTGGAGGTTCATGGGTAGCTACTTGTGGAGTTGTAAATTCCAGCATGTGGGTTACAACTATACGTATCCGGGCCTTACTATGCCAAGGGGACAGGTTAAAACTCCCTTCCAATGGACAAACCTGAAACCGGCATGCCTCCTTTCCGAGAAGCTTGCGCCTGCACACTGTAGTCACTACGTCTTCAGGAAAATACGGGGCCAATGCTACTGTTGATGGACAAAATCCTGCATGACCCTAAGGACCCTAAACTATGGGAATTATGGTATATTCCTTATTATGGGTCATGCAGGATTTTGTCCATCAACCGTAGGACCATTACATAAGGACTCCGAAAGGCCCAGGTCCTGTGCTTCCCTCCGAGTCCTCCTGGGTTCCTGTTAAGGAGTTTAAGTTAGGTTGCCATAATAGTAGCGATCTGTGATTAGTAAATGATACCCTAAACCCTCAACCCATAAACCCTAATTGAATCACTAAATCCCTTAACAAGAACCCTGCCTCAGGAGCATCTCGTGCGACACCCCCGCCGCTTCAAGGCGAAGCGCAAGCAGGTTTGGAGTTAGACGCAGCCTCCGTCAACAAAACGCTTTAGGGTTTAGGGGTTCAGGGTTCAGGGTTACGGCAGTAGCAATAAAAGTACTTGTCATCTCATAAACGAACACTTTCCTGCACATTCGCATCTGCTCTCAGGGCACTTCACACACCCTAAACCCTAAAGCCTAAACAGAAACAACACGAAATTGAAGGCCAGCGAGGCATAGTCAAAGCAGCTGAGCCGGTTCCTGCACGTTCGCATCTGCTCTCACCTCCATTTTTCTGAGGCCCGGCGCAGGCAGATCCAAAGCCCACGTGTGGCTCAGTCAATCAAGGAATCTGTATAGAGGAATCGTTCTTCTTGCCACCGCCACGAAATACACGTGTACATCACTGTCCTGATTTTGGAAGTTCGAAACCTCCCTCCTGTTTTTCGGGGTACTAATAATGCACCGCTCTTCGCAAAAGTACTTCGCGGTCCAGGGAATTTTAAAGAAGCCAGGGGCAAGTCTGTTATGGACGAACGGTGGTCCGCCAGCTTGACCAACCCATACGACACCATCTGGTATTCCCAGTTCTCCGAAACAGTGCAATTGGAGTAAGTGACCTTGATTTCGGATTTCTCGTGGTACACATGTTCTCCATTGCACTTGCTCTCACAGCAGCGTCCAGAGCCCAAGGCACAGGGCATGCTGTCGGCGGAGGCGTTCGTCATGCCACTGTTGCGAAGGGCGATGCCGATGCCACCCTAAACCCAAGACATCAAAACAAAACTGCTGCAGTGCACATCGGCTAAGCCAGAGAGCAAATCGGGGCTTTGACAAAGAACACACCTAGCTCGAGCAGAAATCCACTCCAGCCATTTGCTGCTTCTTGTTGGCTCTGGGTTACTTGACAATAATTCTTATACACAACACGAGCTTGCAGGGCAACACCCCAAACCCTCAACCCCTCAACCCCTAAACCCTAGGCCCTAAACCCCTCAACCCTAAACCCCTCAACCCCTAAACCCTAAACCCAGCAAAGCATAGTCAAAGCAGCTGAGCTGTGCACCATCCGCTTTCGGTCTGGCCGGCCTGCAGCGTAATATTGGGGCCTGAGTAATTAGAAGGCTTCCCTTTGCTGTAAAGGCGTTTGCCAACCCCCTGTATCCGGCGTTGCTTTCGAGCTGGTCAGCAACGTATGGGGTTTAGGGTTTAGGGTTTAGGGGTTTAGGGTACAGAAGCATCTTGAATCTTCTGTGCACTGATTTCGGCCACATGGCAATGCACAGGCTGGCCGTTCTTGCCGCATACCTTCAACGAAAACGTCTCCACTTTGGTGAAAAGACGCGAGCAGGCAAACATATCAGAAAATCAGCCAGATGTTTCTTCATGTCAGTCCATCCCGTTTCTAGCTGACGGACGGACATACGCAGAAACGCAAGCAAATGCGAACTTCATGCCTGTGTGTCCCAAGCAAACATCCACATGGTGACATGCTTAAATTATTATTAGTATTAGTATTATTGTTATTATTATACATATATATATAAGCCAGGCGCTCAGAGACACGAGCCCATGTGCATGAGTATCTGTAGATACACACACGAATGTACACAAGCACATGCATTGACGGTGCGTTTCGCGAAACACCTAGACCCAGACCCGCGGGAGGATCTAGAAAGTAGATCCCCTAATTTGGGGCCCTATACTACTAAGGGTACTTTATAGGAACCCCCATTGATCCTCCCGGGGGTCTGGGGATATGATATGAGGCCACAATTAAACACAAATGTCCATAAGCACAGAACTGACCGAACACGTAGATGCATGAATGAACAAGTAGCCAAACTACATGTGTGCACATATACATGTACATATACACATATGCCTACATTGTGTGTATGTGTATATATAGACACATTTTAGATATCTGTATGCGATACACCTAGATTTGCAAACTCTTATATCTGTATGCTCTGTCCTTGTTTATTGATATTTCCTACTGGCTTGCAACCAAGATCAGACTGGCTTGTATCATCAGTATGTGCACACTTATCATCTGTTTAAAACACGTAACTGTAGAAACACTTGTAAACACATCTACATACACACACGCTTACTCAAATGCACACATACCTACATCCGTCCATCCATCCATCCCCATGCCTTCGGCCATCCTCCATGCATGCATGGCATGCGTGCTTGCACACATACACGCGTACACATACAACGGGCCGTGCGATCTAGGGACCAGGGTAAAGGGAAAAGATCAACCGTCCCATGTGCGCTGCGCAATTGCCTCCACGACAATCGTGACGTCTCGCCCGACCACCTGTTTCTGGTTGCTTGGGCCAGCCCGAAACCCCAAACACTGAAGCCTCAACCGAGCTCAGAGACGCCAAGGCGGCTTCAGGACAAGTTTGGGAAAGCAAGGTTTGAGGTATGTTGAATTTGTGGTTTGGCAGACAACAAGCAGACGCATGGTTGAAGGTCGAAACCCGCAACAACTCGAAACCTCACTTAGCGGGCTTCCTTACGTGAAAAGAGTTCTGCGGTGCTTTACAGTACAATCATATAGGGACATAAAAAGACTAGAAGGAAATGAAGTTCTATTACTAGCTGTCGAAACAGCCAAATTCACAGTCAACATAGCTCTCGGAGCAGCGCACCATTTCCTGCACGAAGTTCTTCATGAGCTCCCGTAGCTGTACCACCTGCTGCCAGGGTTTCTTTAGGAGTTCTTCTAATATTTCAGCGCACTGGGGGATGGAATAGGTGCAAACACGCTCCGTGCAGGAATGCTGTACATCCTAATGCCAAAGCTTTCAAGCCCTGAAGGTGCAAACCCTAGACTAATCTCCACAAGAGAGAGATAAAATAACCCTAACACAAACCATCCTAAACCACCCAAAACAAAGGCTTAGAACTTGCGAATGTCACCATGCGTTTACAATGCAGAAGATGACAAAATGCTGAGGCTCAGCGAAGCATCGGGGGCGAATTGCTGGAGCAATCCACCTCACCCACTATATGGAGCCATGCTACAAGAGTTCTGAAGTCTGAAATGCATAACCACAGCTGTTGGAGCAATCGATGGGTAGAAGATACCAGTAAGTGAGCATGCTTTAGCGCAAAGATGGTCGCAATACGGCGGGCGTGGGTTTGCAGGGACACCTTCGGGGAGAGAAGAAGTGCGTCATCGACGGCACATCCATGGACATTTCACGATGAAGTTGCCGTCTCTCCTGTACCTGCAGCACTACACCCCCTATCGAACATCCTCATGTCAAGTGCCTAAATCTCAACAGCACCTGCAAACATGCAGCGAAAAGCAGACAGACCCTCCTCTAGGAAGCCTCCTCTAGGAAGCTGTAAGAACACGGTTTAGTGCGACTTGCTCCCCCAATATGCACATACCGAAAAATACCAAGCAGGCCAAGCTCCAAAACCTTACGAAAGATCCTCGCAACAGTACTCGGAGCAGCACGAGCATCCCCGCCTAGTTCTTGAACACAAGGTGCTGTTAAAAAGAACTACAAAGGGACGCCACCACGAAGCCCCAAAACGCAGTTCCGACACCCTAAGCTGTGAAGCCGGACAGACTTTGCCTTTATACCCCTTAACCGCTAAACCCCGCAGCCCTGCGGCCTCTCTCGCCGCAGAAGGCTCCTCCAGATCATCCGGGCCGTACTCCTGTGAGCTCCGCGCCTTGCCGCGGCTCCGAAAAATCAGGGAAACTAAATAGGACTCGAAACCGGTGCATGCCCCCAAACTAGCTCACAATTCGTGGTTTCGGCCGCGGCTTCGATACAGACACTGTTGCTGCTACCCCTACTGCTGCTGCTACTACGACGGCGCTGGCAACAACTTGAACTACCCTAAAAAGCCCCGAAACCATCATCATCATCACCACCACCATCATCATCATCTCGTCATCGTCATCGCCATCATCATCGTCATCATCGCTACCAGCAGCATCATCAGCACCATCGTCGCTGTCATCACCGTCGCATCATCATCATCATCATCAACAACAACATCAACATCAACAACATCATCATCACCATCATCTTCACACCACGATCATCATCATCGTCGTCGTTAAGTTTGCTAACGCCTTCGGTATCGCAATAACACTACGACAGGCGTCAGCGCCACAATCTCTGTTCCATCGGCAGGCCTCTGAAGGTCCAGAGAGCCTGGCATGCAATCGTCATTAGAAATGTGGAGGAAAGTTGGAGTTTCGGGAAGCCCTAACTAATATAAAGGCAGAGCTCTAAAACTGTAACCCAACAGACTTCGACGGGGCACTGGTCGCGTCTGAGGCCTTAACCTGTCCCGGAGTTTGAGGGCCTGGCATTTTGGGGATTTCGGTGCTTCAGTGCTCACGCTCTGAGCTCCGACCCAAACTTCCAGGCTTTCGTGGTCTCCAGATGCACGTTGGTTCGGGTGTAGTAGGTGTACGCAGGCAAATGCATACGCATCTACGTCTACATCGGTACACACATAGTCACGTGTGTTTACATACTTGCATACATATACATCTCTATATATATATATATAGTTATATGTATAATATATACACACTCATACGCATGCATGCATGCATACGTGCACACACACACACATGTGCGCATGCACATGTTTGTGGCACGTATATTTCATCTTGTCTGCTTTGGGATTCTCAACCTGCAAAGCCTACAGCAGAAGCCTCGGAACAGTCGACGCGAACCCGCGTTGCTAAATCCTCGTGTCTGCTTCAGGTAATGTAGAGCCATTAACTAGAAGAGGGTTTTGGGGGTTGCTTATTACCAATAAAGCATAATGTACCCGCAAACCCTATTCTACTTAATTAAGGCCCCTTTTTGTAGCTTTACAGATCCCTTATAGTAGCCCTTATAGACCCCTTTAAAAGGGAACCCTAGGCCCCTACAGTAAACCCCATACAGTTGGAAACCGGACTAAGGCCAAATAGTGCGGGGATTCCCTATACAATACTCTTAAGGATTAAGGCTATTGGGCTTCCAACTTTTGGGCTTCTGCTGTCGTCCTAGTAGTAGAGTAGGTAACCTTTAACCTCTTTGTGGGTAATATAGGCTGTAATTACTGTAAGGGTTCTATAATGGTTCTATGGGGGTTAGTAGTAGAGTAGGTAACCTTTATCTTACCCAGTTACCCAGCCTCGGTCCATCGGTGAAACCGGGGGCCTGAAAGACCGGCAGTTTTTGTGAAAGCTCTTGGGTTTCATGGTCTCCGATCCCGTCGATGTTTAGGGTTAAGGGTTTTAGGGTTTGAGGTTTTAGGTTTAGGGTTAGAGCTTTAGGCTTAGGGTTTTAGGGTTTAGGCCGGCTTGGGGCTTTCAGGTGTATTGTTGTTCCGGTTGGGAGAATGAAGGCGTGTGGGCCTGCAGCTGTTCAGGGCTTCAGATGTCAAAGAACTGGTTGCGGCGGTGTTTGTTGGGTCTGATGGGATTAGCAGCCGACTATGGGTTTGGGGGGTGGGGTTGAGGTTCCGGGGTTTGAAAAGAGATGTTGCGCACTGGGTCATATGGCTTCAGCCAAATAGGCTGATGCTTGCCGCTTGGGGCTGGCGTTCACGTGATCACAAACGAGGTAGGTTCAAACTTAAAATGAGTCTGTGGGAGACGCTAGATGATGCATCAGCTGTACGTATATCCCAGACCCCATGCTTGCTTTGCAAAATCAGCCCTAAATCCATACTGTAAAGGTCCCAAGGCGAGGGACCCCGCCTACTGATGCGTCGGTTAAACGCGTGCACCTGCACAAGGACTTCCTCCGGGAGGCGGTTCCGGTGGTACTCCAATTCAACATAATATAGGGGCCTTTGTAGTTAGAATAGGGTTTTGGTGTATTTTATACCATAGTTATAATAAGGAGCCCCAAAATAGTATTGGAAATTATTTCGGTCCCTATATTTCTAGCAAGACTCATCACCATGATAGCCCCATGCCCCTGCCTCTCCTCCTGCAGCCGGAAACGATGAAACGGACTTAGCTAAAGCTTGAAGCTATCCATCCTATATACTACATAGTATAGGGGACTTAATAATTAGAACAGGTTTTTTGGTATATTATCCTTAAACCTAGGAGCTAAAAACCTTACACAATACATCTGAGAGCCCCGCGTTCTCGGCAGTGTCCCAATCGCTGAAGACCACCTTGGCTGTATGGAAGTAGTCGCGATGATTAATCACCATCATCATCAACATCGTGCGAGTAAGAAGTGTAACTATGGTTAAGATGGGACCCAAACTGGTAGAAAGTTGTGTAGCGTGCTTCCATTTAGCAAGCTGAAGACCTCCCAGCTATGTCAATGCTGAAGGTTTAGGAGGTCTTAGGGGTCCTTATAATAAGGATCCTACAGTTTAGAGTTTAGGGTACTATATGAGGGTTTCACCCCATGGAGGCCCTAGACCGCATCTGCCGCCTCAACGGTTGCAGGCTGACCAAGGGAGTGGAGGGGCTGAGGCTGTTGCTGATGGAGTAAATATGCTCGGGATGCAGCTCACAGAGGCAAACTAACAGCAGAGGTAAACTAACAGAACCCGTTTCAACACCGTAAAAAACAATTAATACCTGAACAAACCCTTGTCAACACCATTTCAACCAAACCCGTATAAGCCCCTACGGGTGAAGTGTGGTGAACAAATGAGACGGCGCCGTGTCAGGCTTTTGGCTCACACTCAAGCCATCGTCAAATCTCAACATCACTTCCTCGCAAGACACTACCATAATAAAACCCTTATACACTCCCTTGAAAACCCTCCAGAACCCGAATGAAAAAGCAATAAACCGCTATAGAGCCTGTATATCAAGCCAACAGAGTAGAGCCTCACCCTCAACTCCTTTGGCTTAGGGTTGTGGTAGATCTATCTAAATCTGCAGCTGCATACTCACGGGCACAAAGGGACACTTTGGAAGCTTGGTGAATCTGAAGTGCCTATAATATACAGGCTCAATAAGCCCATATACACATGTGTGTGCATTTATGTATTAACATATATCTAAATAAGGCAACCGTATAAACACTAGACGACCCATAAAACAACGGGGAATTTCGGAATAAATGGAACCCTCGCACAAGCCCGAAGCCCTGCATGCCAGGATCCTGAGTTGAGGGTCGCCCAATAGAAGAACACCCAATTCTAGACCCCCCCCCTCCAAACAACACAACCCCAATGCTACATTCTAAGTAACCCTAAACCCTACACCCTACCCCCAAACCCTTCAAGAAGAAGCCAAACCCTAAGAAATACTAAACCCCCCCAAACCCCCAGCCTTTAAGAGCGAACCCATAGATGAACCTTCACGAAGCCGGGATCGCGGCAAGGTCTCCATACTTTCCACCAGCCTCGGGTCCTTCTGGTGGTTAAGTTGCAAGCTTTCGGTTTCAAGGTCTTTACCCTAAGCCCTAACACTCCGCTATCTTCCAGGACCCCCCAAATTTCATAGAGCCCATATGGTCCTTAGTAGTGGGTGTTTGGGGTATTTGAGAGGGTAGTTGGCGGGGTCTAGGTTCTTTTGGTCTAAGGTATCCTCCTTGGTTAAGGTGTGAAGGGACCTCTGGAGCAAAAAGTAGCTCCTTTTTTAATAGTTGGCCTGTTCTCCTTCTTATTCTTATCACGACTACCGTAATGTGAATATTATGTCTTTTCGAACTCTACTTATGAGGACATGTTCCTTACTATTCTGTATCGTTATGATAACTTTGCCGTAGGATTCTCAGCTAATTCAGGTGTACTGGGCTTTCGTTAAGCAAGCCCAAAACCGTGAACGCCACACACTCAATCAACAAACTAAACAGTAAGTGAAACATGTACACATGTGCACGCATGTGTATATATATATATGTCCACAGTCCAAAACGTACTGGTTTGTTAGCTTGTTCACGTATTTGATTAGTTATGTATGTATTGATTCTATGTTTGTTTCTTTCGATTTATATACATACCTTCTAGACCCAAATAGCTAAACTCTATACTAACGCCAAACCCCTAAGACCACAAAAGCAAAACCTTGTACGACTCTAAGCCAAACGGCGACAGGTTTAACACACGAACCCGAAGCCCCTACACCCTTCTAGAACCCCTCTCGAAGCCGTGTAGACCCTTGGAAGGAATGCTTCTGGGGCTTTCCAGTCTATGTGAAGCCACGAGCCTTTTGGGGTGTCGGGCACAAACCCCGACCCCTTCCTCCCAGGAGCCGAAGATCTGACACTCAAAACACTGGGATTTCTTAACTTTGGGTTTAGGATTAGAGGTTTAGGGTTGAGGGTTCAGGGTTTAGGGGATTTCGAACTTCACGACTTGACTCGCTTCTCCTTTGCCGGGGCTGCAGCAGCAAACGCTGGAGGGCCTGACTTAATGCTTCAGCACAAATTCCCAAAGTTTAGGGTGAGGATCCTGGCTGTACATGTTTCCCAACAGGGTCGCGTTTTGGTCAAAAGCATTATTGCATTATTCCCATACTCCTCAAGGCAGGATGCCTTTCGGGCTTAGGGCTCTAGAGGCGGGCTTAGATTAAGGGGTTCAGGGTCAGTTCAGGGTGTAGCTTTCAGGGTGGCCAGAGCCGAGGCGCAAGAATGCCTTGGGGCTAGAGTGGCTGAGAGAGACGAGTAACTCAATACCTGAACGGGGCTTGGCCGTGTTGAGGCTTGCATATTGAAGCATGAGAGCTGCTGCATTCTGGCAGGATCCGTCCCTGATCTCATGTCGGGAATCCCACTGCTTGAAATGAAACCCAATACCACGAGCCAAAAGGCCTGCGAGTTTGGAGCTATTTGTCACTCCGTGCTTACAACAAGAGCCAAACCCCTCAACAGTGATATCCTGCAGCCTAGATCTCAATCACACCCCGAAGCCTCAAATCCCTGATCCCCAAACCGCAAATCCTGACACCGCCAACGCTCTTGCATAGAGGCCCCAACACGGTTAAGAAGCCTCCCGAAATACAACCCCCCAAGCTACCGCCAATCTCAAATTCCGAAGAAAGCCTTGAAAAGCAATTCTAGAATGCTTGTGGGATCCTGATAGAGCCTTCAAAGGCTCGTTAAAGGTTCCTGTTATGGACTGCTTTTATGGGCCCACGTCGACCGAAGCGGATGGAAGTGCTCGGAATCCTGAGCACCGCGCAGAAAGACTCCTGGCAATGAAACCTTAAACCCTAGACCCTTGTTGGGTTTAGGGTTAAACCCTAAACCTCCCTAAACCCTAAACCCTAAACCCTAAACCTTCGCGCTAACGCTCAGAATAACCCTCATACAAACCCTTAAAGCCTTAAAAACCCTCATACAAACCCTTAAAGCCTTAAAGGAAAACGTTTAAGGAGCCCGAAGCTGATCAAAGCTTGAGAGCTCAGAGTCCCGATGACGCATGGTTTAGGGCTTAGGACTTAGGGTTTAGTTAGGGCTTAGGGTTTAGGGTTTAGGGCTTAGGGTTTAGGGTTTAGGGCTTAGGGTTTAGGGTTTGCCGTAGAGTGGTGCAAAGCGGAAATATCTTGCGATAGTGTAATGTCGAGTGCGTCGTAGAATGACGACTGGTCGTTGGAGCCTGATTATGGATGGCTCTTTGCTTTTAACTTTCCCACCCCGCGCCGTCTAAGGCGGCCAAACCACCCAAACCCACTCCTTGTAGGGTTTCCATGGTTTTCTTTATTTCTCCATGCTTGTTAATGAGAGCAGGCAGGGCAGGGCAGCGGTACCGGGCCTATTCATGGCTGTGGAGAGGCTTACGCGCCGCCCACCAACGGAGGTGGGCGGCCTAAGCCTTGACTTTAGGGCTTAGGGTTTAGGGGTTAGGGCTTAGGGTTTTCGGGTTTAGGGCATGTCATGGAAAGGGTTCCTTTCGACATTCCTACTAGGGTTCCTGTTAGGGTGCTGTATGTTGCGACAAGGATACCATGAGGGTTTCGAATACGGACGAAAGCACTGGGGCCTCGAGAACTACTAAAGGCTTTCGTGGTTTACGAGTTTACGGTTATCTTTATCTGACCCTAGTATGGCCGAATACCAGCTTGGTAGACGCTGCTCAATTAACACCCGGAATTGCCCCAAATGCCATAACCACGCCACCCTAAACACGAACAATGGAATGAGCAGAATGAGAAACGAAAAGCATCAACCGTTGTGATGATATCAACAATATCCTTACAAAATGTACGATATCAGCAGAAGGCCAAATAAGATAAGATGAGATAGCGTAAAACCATAACGTACGAGATTACAAAGAAGGAATATTAGATCTGGCAAGGTAAGCTAAAGTAGAGGTATGGTAAGAATGGCGAGACAAGCTAAGACAGGACAATGCAACTCAAGATAAGGTAATAAAGCACAGCGTCATCAGACAAGGTGAGATCTGAGAAGACCAGATAGGATGGGATAGAGGATAAGATGTTAGATAGGATAGGATGGGATAGAACAAGATAAGACAAGACCAAACCAGACAATTCCAGATAAGATGACATGAGAGGACACAGCTAAGATAAACCCGGTCAACTGAGCAGCGCTTCTCACGGCTGCTTGGTTGGAGCTTACTTCAGGGGGAACCATTTATTGCGCTCAGCAGCAAATGTGCATGGACAACTGTGGAGGGGAACACTTATGTTGAGTATTGACATCGTTATGATCTTTGGCTGTCTTTCTTCTGCATTTTCCGATAGTGTACATCCTTGGTTTTGCTTTCTTAAATAACTACGTATACTTTTGGGGGGGTTCCTTATTTGTAATACCCTTCCTAGGATGCAGCTCTTACCTCCTTGCTGGGACACACAAGCAAGAAGACACTCTGACTCTTAGCGCCTGGCCGGGAGCTCAAACTTAGGTTAAGGTTTAGGGTTTAGGGGTCTAGGGTTTAGTGTTTAGGGATCGAGTCTAGGGTTTAGTTTTTGGGAGGGTTTAAGTGTTTAGGGGTTTCGGGTGAACAGTGTCAGGTCGTAGAACAGTTAATGTCGTTGCACGAAACCCTCGGACGTGATTTGAAGCAACACACCCATCCCGGTTGATGTGTGCGCTCTGATGCTAAATATGCTATTGTGGTGAATGAAGCATTATCAACAAATGCGGGTACCCAAACCTTACGGCACATTATAGTCCACATTTTCTACAGTGGTCCTGAATCCCAAAACCCGAACTAGCGAAAACACCACTCCCCGCAGTTTGATGAGGCTGAAAACCGAAAGGGAGCGCGTTTTCAATAACAGGCACTGAAGGCCGAAACCCTTAAACCCAAACCCTTAAGCCCTTAAACTAAACCCCCAAGCGATGCCCCCCTTAGAACCAGAATAGCCATACTATTTTTAATTGCACGAAATTAAAAAGTAATTCCTAAGGAGTGAGTATACGTAAGCCCTTAAACCCTAAACTCGAGACGGCTCCTTCCAGCTGCAGCGAGGCCCAAGCCAGGGCCTTCAAGAGCCGAAGCCGTGGGTTTGGGTGTTTAGGGTTTAGGGTTTAGGATTTAACAGGGTTTAGGATTGCATAGGGGTTTATCTTTTTTGAACCCTCGTGTCTTTTAGCCGTACGCCTCCAGACTACCGATTTGGTTGAGGGATTGGGACACTGCTCCATACGAGGGATTCGCCACCATTCCCACACTACTCCACACTGGCAGACCCCCAGTTTCATTCAACAGTGTCCCAAGAGGCTGCTGCCGGCTAACGAGACAGAACTAAAGGGTTTAGTTTAGGGTCCAGGATTTAGGGTTTAGGGTTTAACACGCTTTAGGGTTTAAGGATTGTTGGTCATAGGGGTCTTGGGGTTTAGGTGAGAGTCTTTGGGGGTTCTGCGCGTTTGGGGGCGTTAGGGTTTCACCTGTGCGCTTGAGAGCTCAGGGACTTTTGGGGATTTCGGGCTTGGGGCCTTCGACGGTTTAGGGTTTAGGGGTTTAGGGTTTAGGGTTTTCTTGAAGGGTGTGGGTCGAAGAACCATCGAAAGCTCTGGGGTTTTGGGCCTAAACCCTAGACTAAACCCTAAACAGTCGGGCTATTTGTTTTGGCGCATTAGGGGTTGGCTTCGAAGCGGGTTGGAGGATTCGGCTCCCCGAGTTTTGGGTTTGAGGTTTTGGGGTTGGAGAGAGAACCCTGGATTTGATGCAGACTGTGTTGCGGCTGAGATAGAACACAAGAGAACTTTAAGTTCATGACCGGTGTTGTAAATCTAAGTCTGAGCCTGTAGGTTTAGGGCAGACAGAAAGCATAAAGCTAGCTTCTCAACTGCTCAGTGCCGTCTCTAGCGTCGTCATCCTTACCGCTCCCCGAAGAACTGGCTCCTTCAAGACGAGCCATGGTCCCTCCTTTGATACCCGAACCTGAAAGACCACGGGCTTTAATATAGGGGGCGGAAAAAATTAGAGTAGGGTTTGAGGCTACATTATACCATAATTATGATAAGGACCCCTCAAAACCCTATTCTAATTAATAAGGCCCCTATATAGTACCCTTAAAGATCCCTTATAGTAACCCTTTTTATAGAACCCTTTAAAACGGAACCCTAAGCTAATTATTAAAGCCCCTGTATTAGATGGTCTAAACCGCGGAGCCTCCTGCATCTCGTGGGCAGCAAAGATGCTTGAGCCAGCTGCAGCCCAACATGTAATATGGGGGCCTTAATGGTTAGACTAGGGTTTGGGGGCCCATTATACTAGAAATATAGTAAGGAACCCCCCAAATAGCATAGCACCTAGCTGCCTAAGGCTGACCTTACAGCTCTTCGAAAGGACAATGGGTCAACCTGCGTTGTCGTAGCCGCATAAGAGGAGTGTGCTAGTCAACTCGAAGGTCTAATATAGGGGCCTTAATTATTATAATTAGAATAGGGTTCCGGTTTAAAGGGTTCTACATAGGGGTTACTATAAGGGATCTTTAAGGGTACTATATAGGGGCCTTGATAATCAGAATAGGGTTTGGGGCCCATTATACTACAATTACAATAAGGAACCCCAAACTAGTATTGGTAATTATTTAGGCCCCTGTAGTAGTCTATTTTATGTGGCAGTAACTGCTGCTGTGACGGCAACTCCTGCTACAACTTTTCATACGACTGATGATGTTGCTGCTACCGCTACAAATATGTAACTTGATGCGGCCCTTAGTTACTAATGCTCCCACTTCTGCTTCTGCCAGCGCCGTTGCATGAACATTGTGCTGCGATTTGCTTCAGGAATAGCCCGGTTTAGGTTTTCCTGAGGAGGTCTGATGGTTATGCGCGGAACGCAGCGTATCGCAAGACTAACTCCATTCCGAAAACGTCTCTTCCGGCACCCCACACATACTGCTCTGCAGAAACGATTTCAAGACTGCTTCGTTTGAGATCAGGGTTCATCGACCATGGTGACATGGCATGCATGCGCAGCAGATACAGGACTAGTCACTTCTATCGATCGACTAACATCTTGATCGTGAACAGCAACATGCACAACAGTTTAGCAGCCCCTTGTTTGGCCCGCTTGATGTCGTGTGCCCTCCACGATTGCGATCCAAATCGCAGAGACCCAAGCCACCCACCAAGCAAAACTAGATGCAAAGGACTGAAATAAGAATGCCGACTCCCAGGGACGCTGCTTACAGGTTCTACCCATCTTTTTTCGCATAGAGTTGCTAAGTATAGAGCTCTGAACAGCGCGTGCAGATGTTCCCTCATTATGGTAGTAATGATAACAGTGATAATGACGATAGTGATGAACAAGAAAATACAATAATAACAGCAACAATAATAATAGTAGTGGTACCGACAATAATAGCAATAGCAATAGTAAACAATAGTAAACGATAATAGTAATACTACGAATAGTGGTAACGCGGATAATGATAGTTCATGAAAGCGGTATTGGTAATGATAATGATAAGGGTAAAGACCAACACAAACAGTATCAAATAACAAAACACACTACACAATACGACTAATAAAATTTATGAATAACAGTAACAACAATAACTGTATATATATATATATACAAACAATAACAGTAATGAGGATCAACATAGTAATAACGGCAATATTAATAAATCAATATTAATAACACCAATACTAATAACAACAATACACATAATGTAATGGCAAAAACAATTTCAAGAACGATACTTGCTCATATATTAGATTTATTACGTTCTAGTCGCTTGTATACCATGTGTTATGTAGTAAACGCCAAAATTACCCTGACAATTCACGGTTCATCTCGTTCCGCATCGCATGGCATAGCATATATATATATATACACACATAAATATATACCTATACATATTCATTTATACATATACAGACATACATACATACATACATACATATGTATATATATATATATATATACACATGATACTATATGTATATACATACACGTACATTGACATGGTGGTCGAGTGGCCCAGGGTTTGCAGAACTTGGGGCTTCAAATGAATCCCTGAATTGACGAGCCTTTGCAGCGTTGCAAAAGCTCTGGCCAACTGAGCCTTGCCCTCCCTAACTTAACCCCCCAAAAACCTACCTTTTTAAGGACTTATATAAGGAACTCATAACAGGGAACCCTAGAAAGGTAGGTTCTTTAGGGTCCAGGTAAGCCCTATAATCACCAGCACTAGTAAACCGTATTATTATTATTACTGTTTACTACCACTACTACTGCTACTACGACGATTATTGGTAGCATTATTATTAGGGTTCCTCAACCCGAAAGTCTAAACTTTAAACCCTAGTTCCGGAATCCTAAACCCTAATTTCTAGTCCTTCATCCCTAAGCCCCACACCATCAGAACCCCACGGCCCTCAACCGTAGCCACCAAATAGTCCTTCGGGAGCTTGGGGTTAAGGTGTAATTAGGGTCTAGGATTCGAGTTTAGGGGTCAGGGTTTAGGATTTCACCTAAATTCTCAACTCGAGTTGCTGACTTTGTTCTCTATCCTACCTCACTTGGAAGCATTTGCCAACCGTGGGAGTTAAAAGCTCGAAGTTGGAAAGCTGGAGCAAAAGAGCTGCGGCCACGCGCTCTCGAAAAAACCATGGTCCGTCCCAGACTCCCAAGCGATTGCCGCAAGCCGGCGATTTCTGCCGGCACTGCAGCATCACGGACATGCACTGCAAGCGCATGCCCGTAAGCTTCCAAATATTGTTTTAAAATCCAAATTTGTGGCCTCGCACATCTGTACAATTGGTCTGACTTAACTTTACATTGCTGTACATTGCCTGGGTTCTGAAGTGCCGACTGCAAAAAGAAACTGTCAAGCACATGTCTGTCTAATCATGTGGTTAAGGCCCGAAACTCAAAACGCGATCTCGACAACCCTAAACCTTTAACATTACATCCCAATCCTGAGCACTCCATTCTGCAACCCCTTGGACCTTTCACCCTAGAAAAATTTAAGATAGCGTTCGTTAGGTAATATACCAAGCCCCACAGCCTAAGCGCAAAATTGTAAATGAAAGTACGCAACTATCCCACAAAGTTTTGACGAACCCCGTATTCGAATTATTCAATACCGGGCAATACCGGTAACCCTTCTAAAACCCCTCAGAGGTCGTCAGACTTGCAAGACACTCCATACAGCCCTGGTCAAACTGCGCGTCCTCAACCCTAAACCCAAAGTCCCCAACCCCTCAACTCCAAACCTTAAATACCCCAGCTCTAAATGGTTTATGGCCTACTGTTTTAAGGTTTAGGGTTTCTGGTTGGCTTATAGTTCATTTTTTGTTGAGGGTCTTGTTGGGACTGTGTAGCTGTTTATCGGTTTTAAGGTTCAGGGTTCATGGTCGTAACTAACTCCAAAACCCAGTGGAAGAAGAAGACCCGGCTTCGACAAGCACGAGGGGAGTGGCCAGCATGCCTGGCAGAGGATTTTCGGTTTTAGGGCTCCTTCAAGAGCTGCTATATATATATATATAATGTTATTTGATGTAATCTGTATATACACATATATATATATATGTATTTATAATGTTATTTTATGCAAATTATGCCAGGTATTCTCTAGTACAAAGGTTCTTCATTGATGGGTGTGGAGACCTACCGTCTTTCGGTTCATTCGATATTGGTTCAGGATTTGGGGGGTTTGAGCACAAAAGCTGCGGAAATTGAGGGTTTTATGGGGATTATGGTATAGACCATACGGTATGGTATGGAGATTATAGTATATACTATACGGTATGGTATGGAGATTAGTGTACGGCATTGTATCTGGGCTTTAAGTAACCAGGGAGAAAAAAGTATAAACTTTTATTTCATAATGGTTCCTTTAAGAAAAAAGTATTAAAGTATGGTACTCCAAAGCCCAGGTATAATCTTGCATTGTGTTGTACTACATCGGCTCCAGGGTTTTTGTCTTGACGTCTCGGGCCGGAGGAGTTCACGGCTTAGAGCTTCGCGTCTTTCTTGTCTGGCCACCCCTTGCCTCTTTAGGTTTGGGGTTTAAGGGTTTAGGGTTTATTTTTCCCTTGCGAGCTCCGGGATGTCAAAAATCGAGGTCTCGAAACAGGGTTGAGGTTTGGGGCGGAGCACGACATTGTCATGGCTTGAAATAGCCTAAGTGGACGACGACAACTGGGAACGCTCTTGCGACATGATGGACAGCATGACAGATGGTGCCATTTCACTTTCTCTTCTACTCACCCGAAGGTCGAAAACAAAACCCTCGCACACCCTAAGGCCCTAAACCTTGAAGCCCGAAATCTTAAACCGCAAAATCCTGAAGCCCAAAATCCTGAAGCCCACATCGAGTTAGATCGCACCTGGATCCCCGTTCCCTTGGAGGGCGCCACGGAGGCCTCCAAGGAATAGAATTACTATTATAGTTTTGGTGCGTAACCGAATAGTATATTTATAACAAGGAACGTGAGGGAATCGTGGTACGGTGGTACTGTTTGTAAAATTCAAGTCTCTACATGAAAGCTGAAACCTCGACCCTAAATCCAGCCACAACAACGAAGCTTAAAGCTCCAGCATGTCACTGGCCCGGCCCAACCCAGCCCACGGCCCAGCCCAGCCGGATAAGTATATAGAAAGATCATTGACATATATTTAGACAATTTAGTTCGTTTAAGGGTCTTTGATACTTTTTCGTCATTGCGGCTAGCTTCGGGATTGGCTCTCGGGTAAATACAGATTCAGGGTCGCTGATGTTGGCCTAATGTCGTTTGCGGAGTTTAGGGTCCTTATGGCCTGTCGGGCTCTGTGGGGCTATACGGGCTTCTGTGTTGCGGGCGCTGCGTCGATACGCTCGAGCATCAAGCGCTTTCTTGGCGGCCTTTTACGCAACCGGCTTAGTTGGTAGAGATGTATAACGCGATTTAGGGCTGAGGGTTTACAGCTTCGACAACGCCAGCAAGTTACTGTAGCAGTCAAGCGGCTGCTGCACATGCATCCTCAGGCATGACTGAGGCCAGCACTGGCAAGCAAGACTGACGAAACATTGCTGTCAAAGTTGCGACACTGACAGCGGTTTTGACGACAGAACGAATCATGGACCGTAATGATGGTTATATACCGTAGATGTATTGGGATGTTCAGTACTACGGATAACCATAATACAAGTAGCCCCGACAGCAGCGATGGTCAAGATTCCGCGACCCCCTTATGGCCCTCGACTGCCTTAGATAACTACAGCAAGATATTATGCATCCCCCGAAACCCTACTCTATGCTAACTATTCACCAACAAAGGCGCATGCATCGGGAGTCGCCGCCCCTGAAGTCAGGCTCGGGCGGCATCTCCTTGCACAGTCTTGCAATCCGATACTACAGTCCAGGTTTAAAGTTAAATCTCTGGGGTGTGGGGTCTGTAATCAAACCGCTGAAGATACAAAACCGACTGCTGAAGATGGCAGAGCTTCCGACCAGCATAGAATATGGTGATTGTAGACATTGCGGCCTCCGGCGTGCAGCGGTGCACAGGGGACTGCTTGCGCGCCTACTGCGAATGACCTGCTGCCAGCTGCACTGCCAAAGTGTACAGTCATACTCCTGACAGATCCCCAAACCCTGAACCCTAGCAAATCCCTAGCCCGCAGCCCAAACCCTAAACCAATACCAGTCCTCTCTTCCTCCACTAGCCGCATACCAAATCTGCCCACTAATCTGCCGAACCACTGGACATGACAAGTAGTTTAAAACCCACATAGTGGGGTTTAGGATTCATAACAGGGTTAGGCTCCTCATAATAGTAGGGTTGAAGTTTATGTCTAAGGTTTGGGATGCTACTGAAAGTAGGATCTACGAATCAAGCTTTTGCACACATATCATCAATAATAGGAACACCACCAAACAGGACATATTGTTAAGACACTCCCATATCCAAAACACTAATGATGCTATACTGCGTGATCACCAGCCCAGCCCAGCCCCAGCCCCAGCCCAGCCGTCAATAGTCGGGCCCCACCCAGCCCAGCCCAGCCCCAAGCACCAGTCGCAAAACTTTCCGTTGCCCAGCCCAGCCCCAAACCCCTAAGCCCCAAAACCGAAAGCCCCTAAACCCCTGAACCCCTAAGACGCCTTAACCCTCAGCCCCTTAAACCCTAAACCCCTAAACCCTAAGCCCCTCAACCCTAAGCCCCCAAACCCCTAAGCCCCCTTAACTCTCATGACCCCCCAGGCCTCTGAAAGCCGAGGTCTATGCCAAACAAGGCAGCCTCGGCTTCCCAAAGACTCCAAAATACCGCACTCAGGATTTAAGGCTTAGGGGGTTTAGGGCTTAAGGGGTTTAGGGTTCAGGGGTTCAGGGGTTTAGGGGTTTAGGGATTCGGGGGTTTAGGGGTTTAGAGTTTAGGGATTCAGGGATTTGGGGGTTTAGGGGTTTAGGGATTAAGGTTTCGGGTTCAGGGCTTCGGGCTTGTAGGGTCCATGCTGCGATGTATTGTCGAGTCTAGTCGAGTCCTGAAGTGAGGGATTTTGGAGTCCCTTTGTCGCAGGGTTTTGCGACCGGTGCCAGAATGGATTCTGACAGGGTCACATACGGGGTCCAAGCCGGTTCGGGCTTACGATTCTGAATGAACGGGTTCTGAAGGGGTCTTGGGGTTCTGTTTGAACGGATTCTGTTTGGACGGGTTCTGAACAAGTCCTGTAAGCGCTCTACTTATGTCATTCCGCTTTCTTCGGGCCTCTCTGCGTCCTTGTTTAAAGGATCCGACTACCCAGGCTCCAGATCACCCTTAACGGGTGTCTTGTGACGCTACAGTGATCCTACATGGGTTCAGATTAGGATTTGATGACTCTAAAGAACATTCTAGATCTTTAAGGGCTGAAGGCTCCGGCAATTCGGCTTCGCTGCGACAGGTTCCCTACACCCTGAACAGATTTAGAGTTAAGGTTTTCTGCATTGTCTAAAATTCAGAGCGTAGGTGAAGCGTGACCGCGCCGGTTCTCCAGGAAGACACACTCCGATCTCTGTGGTTGGTTCCTTCACTGAGCCGACGAACTAAATGTTTGGACGATAAAACCCTCACTCTACAGTAACTATAGTAACTATAGTAACTATAGTATATAGTATGTATTATGTAGTAGGTAGTAGGTAGTAGATAGTAGAAAGTATATAGTATTATAGTACATAGCATATGTATATAGTACATAGTATATAGTATATAGTATATAGTATAGAGTAATTATATTCTATATACTTAAAGCATTAGCTTCGCGGTCTGAGCGGAAGCAGAAAAGTGGTGCTGGCAGGAGGCGATGGCGCTGCTGCGCAAACTTCATACACCAGCCTCCGCATTCTCAGAAGTCGAAGTTCAAGCACGTAGGGATTTAACTTCCCGATTATCAGTATAGTATAATGGGCGTCAAAACCATATTCTAATTACTAGGCCTCGATATTAGGACTTTGGGCCAGTCTAAAAGGAGCCTCAGCCATCTGCCCACCCGCACTGGCGAGTACAGCCACTCATCAGGCTGCCCCTACCAACGCGACGCGCTTGCCTTAAGGGCTACCAGCTTCTCACACCCTAAATACTATAACCCTAAAGCAAAAACCCGCACAAGCACCGAATGTAGAGGCCTCACTCATCAGACAAGGGTTCTCTACTACTACTGCTTTTATCATAATAAGGAGCCTTAGCAAGTAATTGCTACTGCTACTGATTAAACTGATTAGGACCCCGATGTTGAAGGGCATGCACTAGCTTAAGCAAGCGCACCTTCGGCGGCGGCGGCTCGGCCTGGAAAGCCGGATTTGAGGAGACCGTTTGATTTTGGGGGTCTGAGGCTTAGGGATTTAGGGTTCGGGTTAAGGGCTTACCGATGATAGAGATAGAAGTTTGGGGTTTCAAGATCAAGGTTTAGGGCTTAAGGATCAGGTCAGGACTGTGCCCAGCAAGTCACCCTAAACCCCTAAACCTGAAACCCCTCAGCCCCTAAACCCTAGACGCCTAAACCCCTAAGCCCCTAAACCCTAAGCCCCTTAACCCTAGACCCATTAACCCTAAACCCTAAACCCCTAATCCTCTACAGTAACCGCTGCGATCTGCGAGCGTCATCAACGAACTCGCCCGGCCTGGCCAAGGCCACGGTAAAAGGAGGCGTACCTGACGGTTTAGGGTTTAGGGATTTAGGAATTTAGGGTATAGGGATTTAGGGTTTAGGGGCTAGGGTTTAGGGTTTAGGGGTTTAGGAGTTTAGGGATTTAGGGGTTCAGGGTTTAGGGATTTAGGGGTTTAGGGGTTTAGGGATTTAGATTTAGGGTTTAGGGTGTACGATCCGACGCTTGGGAGTCGTGTTTTGAGCAGTATAGGCAATAACTTTGAACCCTGTATTCGGTGGAGAGAGATTCATGGGTGTAGGGCAGCGTTTAGGACATTAGGGGTAGGGTTCGATGGGCAGGTTGTGCTCCTCGTGCTCGGCCGTGGCATTATGTATCTAGCACTCAGGATTTATTTCAGCACAATTCGATCCCTAAACCCTAGGCAGGTGGGTTCCTGCACCTAGCCATTTCGGCTTCATTCCTCAGCTCCCTGCCCTCGACCCTAGATCTAAAGCTCATCTGCCACAACCCTCCCTAAGATTCCCCAAATCACCCCAACACGCTGAACCACTGCAAACCCTTCCTGGACCCTGAAGAACCTACCTTTTTAGGGTTCCTTATTATGATTTACTTCTACAAGTCCTTAACAAGGTAGGTTATTTGGGGTTAAGGTAGACCCTCTCAGGCCCCAAACCTCAAACGCTTAACCCCTAAACCCCTCACGGCTGCCTCCACCTAGCGGAACGCTGGCGACGGTCACGGCAGCGTTGCTGAAGTCGGCAGTCATGGGTGCCAGGGCAGGTCCCGCACCGAAGAAGCCTGTCTCGGAGTCTTGAACAAGAAATGATAATACTAACAATAATACTAACAATAATACTAACAATAATACTAATAACAACAACAATAGTAATAATAATAAAAGGGTGGGACACTAAACCCTAAAATGCACTATTTGCGCCCACAGCGTCCTTTTCTGTGTCAGTACTATTATTACTAACAGTGCTAATAATCATACTAATCATGACGGTACTGATAACAAATAATCTGGAGAATCCGAGGCATGCGTGTTCCTTGTGCTTGTTGAAGTTGAAGCGCCTTGTCTATAGATATCCTCTGGTGATGCGGCGGTTCGGTTTCGGGGTTGAGCCATCAAGTGGAAACTATTGACATCCTTCGTCTCGTCACCCTCCAGAATCCCGACCTCAAATTCAAACCTCAAGCCCAAAAACGAGTGCTTCCAAGCTGCAGCCGATCGGTAAAGTCGGTGAATCGAACCTGTGCCAGTTCCGGGTTGCATGGGTTTAGGGTTGAGGGCTTAGGGGTTTAGGGTACGCAGGGTACGTTTGTTGCCGTCAGTTCACCTACAATACGTGCCAAACCATGTAGCCATTCACGCCTTTGCATGTGTGTGTGTGTTTGAAGATGTTTTGGCTTTATTATTATCGAACCTACTGGCTACTGTCAGAAGCTCCTCGAGCTATTCAAGCATCTTTGGTATCGATTCCGTGTTGATTGCATGAAGAAGGCGATGCTGGTGACGAGGACGACCACGATAGTGAAGACAATGACGATGATCATAATGGTGATGATGCTAAAAGATAATTCTGATGGTAGCGGTGTCGGCCACTGATCACCACATGTACTCCCGTTCTTAAGCTTTGATCTGAATCCTACTAAAGCCTGGGCTTGGGTGCTCGTTTTGAGGCTTCTGCTCCTCCAGTTCTACATCCGCCGATGCCGTAAGCCCTGCACGCTTCAAACCCTCTACAGTTACCCAAATTCCGTGAACCCGACCGAGAAGAACGGCCAGGGAGCCACGCTGCCACAAGGCCCCGCCGCGCCATGACCAAGCGGGCAGGGCCAGCCTGAGCAGAAAATGTAAAGAGAAGGTTTATAGCCTCTAAGGCTCAAAAGAGCCCAAAAGCCTTATACAGTATGGTCTTTGAGCCCCAAAGCTTAACATATCAGTCCTAAGAGCCTAAGGGAGTAGGAGCTTAAGGTTCAGCTCACGCCAAGGCTTTTAGGGTTAACTGCCGGAGGGACTTAGAGCTGTGGCTTTCGGGTCTAGGATGTTAGGGGGCATTGGGGGGGTTGAGGCTCCTAGGATTTTCGGCATTTTCTGCAGACTTGGGCCTGCTTCGCTGTTGAATGCTTTTCGTCACGATCTTCGTCTGATTCGATCTTCGACAAACAAAGATGGAGAAGTAGAAACGGGAAATAGACGCATAACAACAACATGATGCCAGTCTCACTGCCGCGACCGGTGTTCATAACTAGCAACGAATGGAAATCGTAGTAGATGACATCTTTCAGTTGCGAGTCCTTCCTAGTTCTGGTCGTACCTCAATGTTTGTAGTTTGGGGAGTTTGGGGAATTGATTACAGTAAGCCCCATAAAGTTGGAAACCGGATTAAGGCCAAATAGTGCTGGAATTCCCTATACATTACTCTTAAGGACTTAGGCTATTGGGTTTCCAACTTTTGGGCTTCTACTGTAACTGTGTCTACAATGAGAAGTGCTAGCAGGCTGTGTCAGCTTTCGCAGTGTTTCCATCAAATCCCAGCTTCAACCCACAACCGAAATCCCCAACTCACCACCACCTCCCACCTGACATAGGGGCCTTAATTATTAGAAGAGGGTTTTGGGGCCCATTATACCATAACTCTAATAAGACGCCCCGAAAACAGTATAGGTAATTGTTAAGGCCCCTTATATTATCTGGGGCAGGGTTGAAGTTTTGTGTAGGCACGGCCAGGTGCTGACAGTGTATCATAGAACAAGCAGGCCCCCAAAACCCAAAAGCGATCCTAGCGTTTAGGGGTTTAGGGTTTAGGGAAAGCGATCTAAAGGCCCCAAGCACTGTCTTGACCCTAAACCCTACAAGCCCTAAGCCCCCCTGAACCCTAAGTAACCAGTGGTTTTGGGGGTTCCCTTGACTCTTTTACTCCTTATTTAATAGGGATTATCATCATCCCTCCTGGCTCCTTAGCTCCCCCAATATCAATGGTTAGCTAGGTAAACCCTCGAATCACGCAGTGGGCGAAGGCGCCTCGCGAAAGATCTCCGGCCAGAGCGCCGCTGGGCGCACCTCTCTGGATAGCTCTCGAGATCCGACAGGGTTTAGGGTTTAGGGTTTAGGGACCCGCTTCCTTCACTGGAGCCAATCATCCACTCAATGCGCGATCCAAACCAACCGGAAGCCTGGAACCGATCCCGAAACGTCGTAGCCTGAACCCGAAACCGACCGCATGACTTGCGTTTTCGGTCAACTGGCTACTGGCGCTTATAACGCAGAACAAGAAAAGTCTAGAAGGCACGACACCAATAATTCAACCAAAAGCTCGCAGACTAGAAGCGCAGAAACTGATGCCACTGGTGCTGACGATGATGATGATGATGATGATGATTATCATGACGGTCACGATGATGATGATGATGATGGCGATTGTGGCGACGACGACGACTACGACCATGATTCTTGACACAGACCACGCTGAAAAACACCTTCGCGCGCCCCGGCAAAAAAGACCACAAGCCCTACTCTAAGCCCCCCTAGGCCCGTTTGAGGCCCAGGTCATAAGCCCGGAACCTTGCCACCCTCAACCCTTAACCACGAGATCCTAAACTGCCCTGAACTCTAGACCCTTAACCCTGCAATAATCCCCAAACCTGCGAACCCCACAGACTCCTGTAAACCCTTTTGACGCCACCAAGGAACCTGCAAAACCCCAAACCCTAAACAATCATTCCTACACCCTGAACCCCTTAAGAAACCCTCCCTTAGAAGAAACCTCTAGAACCCTTGAAAGAAACCCTAAAACCCTTGAAGGACACCCCTAAACCCTTGAAGAACAACCCTAAACCCTAAGCCCAGAACCCTCATTCCTAAAGCCTAAACCCTTCTTGCTAAACCGCGAAAGCCCCGACTTGTCGAGTATCCTGATAACTAAAGGTTAACCTTTGGGAACATATGGGACTATATAGCGATTATAGTACGGTTAAAGGTTACTTGCCTATTCTACTACTAACCCCCATGGAACCAATATAGAACCCCTTATCGAACCCCTTACAGTACCCACAAAAAGGATAAAGGTTACCTACTCTACTACGAACCCCCATAGAACCATTATAGAACCCCTTACAGTAATTACAGCTTATATTACCCACGAAGAGGTTATTACCTACTCTACTACTAGGACTACGGTAGAAGCCCAAAAGTTGGAAACCCAATAGCCTCAATCCTTACGAGTAATGTATAGGTATTCTCAGCACTTTTTAGCCTTAATCCGGTTTTCAACTTAATGGGGTGTACTATAGGAGCCTTGAAAGAAACCCACCGGGAGCCTCGGAGACGCGACCGGCTCGACAGTCGACCCATCGAAGCGCGGTGTTGCTTAGAACGGCCACTGCCGGATCTCCGACCTCAGGGTTTGCGATTTTGTCGGATGTTAGGGGGCTTTAGGGTTTTGGGTTAGGGTGTTTTCGGGTTTAGGGTTAGGGCGTTTTAGTGTTTAGGGTATAGGCGAGCGGGGAGTTTTAGGGTTTAGGGGAGTGGGGCTTTCCAGGGTGTTTGGGGTTTGGTTTAGGTTGAAAGCATACCCTCGGGTTTAGGACTTTAGGTTGGGCTTTGGTGTTTTTAGGTTTAGGGGTTTACACTATCCTAAACTGACCTTGAAGCAATTTTCTCACAGTTCTGCCTTGATAGTCGTATAACTTAACGCAAACATGTTGCTCTACTGTGGCAAATCTCCACTCCTGCACACTAAATCTGCAGATCCCACACCCCAAATCCAAGATACACCCTAAATCTGAGACCCTGTAACCCCAAACCCTAAACCTTAGAAAACATCATGATTAACCGATTGACCTGAGACCCTGCACTCTGAAACCCAACAGCCCCACGACCCAAAAGTCCATAAGCGGCTACTGAAAGAATCAGGGCACTCCTTAAGCCGGGTTATAGACTACTTGCGACCCCCAATAAGGTACTTAGGCATACAACCAAAAGACTCTAAGCCCTACTACCCACTTGTAGCCCTCCCTATGGTCCTACTTACTACATACAAGTACCACACTTAAGTGGTAGGGCCAAGCGGCATTCACGCTGAGGTGTGGGCCATCCTCAAAGCTCGTATGCCAAGCTTCAGACGGGGTCACATTTTAGGGTGTAACTATAGGGGCCTTTTTATAGGCTCTTGTTATTGCGTGCAGTATATGGGCCTCAAAAAATTGAATAGAGTTTGGGGGCATGTTACACTATTCGTACATGTACTGGGGCTCTCAAGGGGGTACTGGAGCACGACTAGTGTCATTCTTGGTTGGGATTCATGTCGTCATCATCGTCGTTCTCGATATCGCCAAGACAATGATCTGCAGGCGTAACACAACCCGAAACTCCTAAACCCTAAACCCCTAAACCCAAACTATCTCAAGCAGCCGGAAGTCCTCGCACTCTGCAGGCGCCAAGGCGAAATCGGCCAGTCGAACAGGCTCCGGCGCTCGAGCATCCCAGAGCCGCACCATGCCTTCAGCCTCAATGCCAAGGGTTGAGGGTTTAGGGAAGCAGGGGCCAAAGTTTCGGAGCTTAGGCTTTAGGGGTTTAGGGTTTAGGGGTTTAGGGGTTTAGGATTAGGTATCGATACCCTAAACCCTACTAAGCTCGTCATTCTAAACTCCAGATCGGGCATGCGGATTAAGACAGTATAATATATGCTGCTAGACGGCCTATAAGGGGATAGTCTTAGGAATTATTCCGACCCCTATATTACCGGCTTCTGGGATCGGGAGGGCTCACGATTTCAGGTTGGACTCTTGTTGAGAGCTTTGGCAGAAGGTTGCAGGCTTTTAGTAGTGTCTTCCAGGACGTGAGGTTGAAAGTCTTTGCTTTCGAGCTTTCTTCTATCCGGCTCCACGTACACCAGCACCCCTTGTGACGCGGCTGCCCCCACTGCGGCCGCGCCTGAGGGTTCGGATTGATGCACCTCTCTCCAGCGTTTAGGGTTCAGGTCCGAGGGTCTACTGCCCCAGGGCCCAAGGAAAGGGGCGAGACTCTAGAATCCTCAGTCTGGAGAAGGACTACCAGCATTAAAGCCAATACTTTAAGACCCGAAACCCTAGAACACCAGAGCCCTCCACCCTGACAGCACTAACGGTCTCGGATTCAATCGAGCTTCGTTCATGAGCAGCGCATGCTCGCCCAGAGGCTCACAAGCCACCAAGTCCTGATCGTTTGACAAGGGTTTGTTTCGAGTTTCATTTGGGTTCTTGATTGAAACGGTTCGCACAGTGTTGAAGGGTTCCGACGCCGGTTCTTGCAGGGTTGTCTTACACGCTTTTCTAGCCTTTGTATAAGGGATTGGTAGAGGTCATCCTGAAACTATAAAGGTTGTTCTTAAGGAACTGTAGTGAAGCTCTCATGCTTGACCGTGAGATATAGAAATCACAGCTAAGATTCTATGATTGGCTTATCAGGGTAAAGCTAAATGAGTTCCTGAAATGAACACCCTATACACCTTCATAGAGTCTACAGCTCTTGCAAAATCGCTTGCAACCCTTTCCAAGGCTCTATAGAGATCTCTACAAAAGCAAACCTCAAGCAACTCTTGTAACAATCAGCGCATCTCGCAAAAGACCCTAAGTTAGGGCCCCAAAAAAGCACATAAGCAAAAATTAGGATAGGGATATCCCATATAAACCCCCTTATAATGAAGCCCAATAAGATAGGGATATCCCTATAAAATGCTTATGCTTATGTCCCTTTTTGGGTCCCTATAAGTCCTGGGAGCCGACGGTGCAGGTCTGCAGCACAGCACCCTGGACCTGCACAGGACAGTCGTCGGGTCAGGGTTTAATTACTTAGAGGATCATGGGACTTAGTAACTAGGGTTATAATTAAGGTAACTATACTTATAATTACTTATAACCCCACTTAGGGTACTTATAACCGTACCTACTAAGTCCCATGATCCTCCAAGTAGGGCCTCTTAGAAGTTAGGGTTTCGGTGTTCAAACTTGTGGGTGCTGTTTGTCAAGGGTTGGCGTGAGGTTTACTCAACGACTTCTGCAGGCTAGATTTCGGAAACCCGAAGCAGTTATCGCGGTCGTCGTAGTAGAGGTATCATGATTATTAGTACTATCATTATTAGTAGTCGTCGTAGTCTTAGTCGCACTCGGAGGCGTAGTCGTAGTCGTAGTAGTAGTAGTAGTACTAGTAGTTGTTGTTGTCCTAGTAGTAGTACTAGTAGTCGGCGTCGTAGTAGTAGTAGTAGTAGTAGTGGTAGTAGGAGTAGTAGTAGTAGTAGTAGTA